>QFEM01013534.1:0-19961 GCA_003316205.1 Boletus bicolor
GGCTTCCTCTTTGCAAACGACGAGACGCGAAAACACCTTTTCAGCGTTTTCACTGATCGGCCATTAGAACGGCCACGATGAATCCTGCTTGCTCTGGGTTTGCCCCCTCAATATAGTGGCGTCTCGTTTGCTAATACGGCGATTTCGCGGAGCCACAAAGGGCCTGTGGTGGTCAAGTTTGCACCGAGAACGATGTAACCACCAATACCCCGATATCACACATCATGATTTAGGCTGTGACGGACATTGTATTGGTGGAGTCTAGCACACATGTGTTCCTGCACATCTAGATCTCCGTCGACGTCCAACAGCACACACACTACACGAAAATCGCTAAACAAAGAAGCAATAAACACGGTGAGTATGACGAGCCAGCTCGAAACTAGTACATAACGTGACGCGGCTGGGTGAATCACCCTTCCTTCACCTGGAGTATCTCCTCAATCCTGCGTAATTCAGTCTGATAGTCAGACGCAAGCCGAGATGCTTGGCTCTGCGCCTTTTGCAGCTCAGCTTCCACCTTGCGCGCTTCCTCCTGGAGCTCTCTCCGCGTCTCCTCGTCCTGGCTTCGTTCAGCATCAGCCATCTCTTCATTGAGAGCTTCTAGCTCCTTCTGGTGTCGCGCACAGAGCTCCGACATCTCCTTGTCAAGCTGCTTATATGCGGCTGTCTGGGTGATATCCATGCCTTCTCCCAACTCTCGCTGGATCTGAAGCACCACGGGTTCCTTGTCGACGAAGTTCTGGATGATCTGGTGAGCGGACAGCTTCGTGTTATCGTGCCGCAGCATCCTTGCTCGCTTATCAAGGATTGGCTTAAAGAAGATGTCCTTGGTAGCGAGTTCCTGCTCGCGGGCGTTTCCGTCCTCCGCAGTGACTGTGCCCCACATATTCGTAACGATGATCACGTTGGGGTAGGCTTCTTCGCCACAGAGTCCCTGGAACATCCTGAAATCACGCCGAGCTGAGCCCCCGACCCTCAAGTCGGAGATTCTCTGCATGTAGATGACACCGGCGAGGCGTGCGCCTTGCTTATTGCTGTGGAGGAGGTCAGCCAGTGGTGCGTACGACTGAATGCAAGCATACGTGGTGACAAGGTAAGCAGAAATGAGCTTCAAGACGTCGGTATCTGTCAAGGTCGTATCGTCGAATCCGGGCGTATCGATCAAGATAACTTGTTGTCGGCCCACGTAGAAGGGCATTGACGTCTGCACTTCATTGGTGCAGCTTTCCAAGCCGGCACCTTCTCGAAGGTTGGATCCCGACGCCAGGTTGATGAACTAAAGGCGGGCCATAAGCGGGCCAGCCTCATCGAAATCAACCAAGGGACAAACCGTCGTCTTCCCGCTACCAGTGGATCCCATGACCCTAATGTGACCGATAAGCACGCCTGTGGGAGGACGACCACAAGGGGGGGACAACATACGCAATGTAGATTGTTTCGCGGGCTGGAGGAACAACTATTGGGGACTTTGGCTCCTCGTCGGCAAACTTGTTCAGTTGCTTGCGTCTTGTGCATGCCAGGATTTGGCCCATCGTTGGTGAGTTGTGAGGGAGAAATGTGAACTCTTGCGAACGAGATATCCGGGACGGAACTGACGTTTAATGCGACACGTGTTGGCAGTGTTGTATCACATCGGGTCACGCGATGGATTCGCCTTGCGTCGAGGGGGTGGTGCTGAGAAGCGTGGCTTCCATTCGCCTGGATGCTATTGCTGTGATTCTGTAATTCATGTTGGTTGGCGGAGAACACGCGTTTATGCCGTTTGGTGGACGAATGTCTGCATGTGACTCTTGGCGAAATTCGGAATAGAACGGAACAGCTTGGGAGGAGGAGGAGGCCAACTTGTTCGAGAAAGAAAGGGTTTATTGAAGAAGAGAAGAGGCTAAAGGGCGTCGTGAACGTTCGCTGATAAGAGCGCAGAAAGTTCCAAGGTTTCCAGCAGAACGATCGCTGAGAATGTGACCGTCCAGATTCCAGAAGACCCGATAGCAAAGATGGATCATCCATCCTAGCGTCGGAGGCCATTCCCACTCGGCGGCCGCGTGTTCGTCCGCAGCTCTCCCTCAAATCGTACGAGACGACGACGAGCGCATTGTTCAACCTCAGGTTCGGGATGGCGTGTGATCTAATCTTGCTCCGAAAGAAAAAAAAAAAGTGGCCTGATGTTACCGACAACATGCTCCCGCTATAAAAATTCGCTTCCGTCTCAATCCCGTCGTTCTCCCCCTCTTCGGGTCTCGTTCTCGTCGCCGTCATGGACCTCGTTCTACACATTGCTGATGAGTACATTCTCGACAGCGTCTGGGCGCGTCTCGTTCCCTTCAATGACCCTCTCGCCGACCAGTCATTCCTCGCCGCCAATGCATCAACGATAGCGCTTCGATCACACTCTGCATGGCCGCGAGATTACATTCCCAGACAATTGTTGTCGTTGGTCGTGATCACCATGATTGGCATTCACCTCCTCTACTTCGTTTTCGCCGGTCTTTCCTACCGATACATATTCAACCACGAAATGATGCGGCATCCACGTTTCCTCAAAAACCAGATTAGATCCGAGATTCAATGCAGTATGAAAGCGTTTCCTGGAATGACACTGTTGACCCTCCCCTGGTTTCAAGCCGAGGTCATGGGCTATTCCCGGTTGTACGACGACGTGTCCGAATACGGATGGCTCTACCTTGCCTTGTCAATCCCCTTGTATGTATCCTTTCAACGACCGTTCCTCACGCTGACACCTCTCCAGCTTCTTGGTATTCACCGACTATCTCGTATACTGGGTCCATCGCACCCTGCATCATCCCATGCTTTACAAAACCTTCCATAAGCCCCACCACAAATGGATCAGTGCGTGTCGTCGGTTCTCTTGTTTCCCACCGATTGACATATTTTCTCAGTACCGACCCCTTTTGCATCCCACGCGTTTCACCCCGTGGACGGGTATTTGCAGTCCGTGCCGTACCACCTGTTTATATTCCTGTTCCCCCTTCACCGATGCTTGTACTTGGGTCTCTTTGTGTTCGTCAACTTTTGGAGTATATTGGTATGACGAACCCCTTTCCTGGCGTTCATCATCTTAATATTCACCTGTACAGATTCATGATTCCGATATGATTACCGGACATCCGCTGGAACACGTTATCAACGGTCCCGCACATCACACGTTGCATCATCTTTACTTCACGGTTAACTACGGTCAGGTACCCACAGCCCCTCATGATAGCGTAATTCATGGCCGCTAATCTCCTATCAACAGTACTTTACGTGGGCAGATCGTGCGGGTGGCTCGTATCGCCAGCCAGAATCGCAGCTTGACCCATTGCTAGAGGTTACAAAGGAGAAGACATTATGAGTTCACATCGCATTCGCTTTCGCATAGACTGATATCGAGTACATCTACTTCGAAGCTACTAATGTGTGATGATTAGCCATTCAATGCATGCGCAGTCGCGCTTTACCAATGTACTTGTGCAATGCTAAACCCTCATTTAGTCGTTGATCCACGAATGCTCACGTACAAGCACATCCTGTCCAAACTTTAACTCTCATCGATGACAGATATCTTGCATCTTGAAGACCCTGTCGATACTCGCCCGGACACCGCCGACGGTAAATTGCAGTGGGGCTGTTGAGCGGTTGAATCCCGGAGAACGTGGGGATGTGCTGTGAATGATGTATGCGACACGCACTTTGCTGGGCGCGAACGCACCGATGATCGGGATCATGCTTGACCTCTGCTGCGACAGACCCCGTGTCCGCACCACAGTCACGCACGACGGTGACCTTGGGCTGTGTGCGTCTGAGACGACGCGGGGACCTTTGAACAAGGCGGATCTAGCGAGGGAGCAAGGAGCGTGCTTGTGAGTGGGTGGCGTGAGAAGAACTCCACTCGTCCTTAGCTGGCTGTTAGTACTACCAAGTTCAACGCAATTCCTCGGTGCCATGTCGTTCTTTGGCACGACGGCCGCAGCGACGACACCCGCTCCGACGACAGAAAAGGACATCGAAGTCCCGGAGCCGCCCTCAGATTCCATATCCTCCCTCGCATTTTCATCTGCCGCCGACTATCTCGCTGTAGGCAGCTGGGACAACAATGTAGCCCGTGTTCTCTTCATATCTCGCCAGTCATTGACACGCGATCCAGGTCCGTTTATACGAGGTCGGTGCAGGTGGTCAGACACAGGGCAAGGCCATGTATGGCCACCAGGGACCCGTACTCACCGTTTGTTGGAACAAGGTGGGTCCTATATCACTGCCATAATTCGAAATCGTCTCAGTCAACGCAAAGGATGGCAACAAAGTGATCTCAGGCGGTGCAGACAACGCCGCACGCATGTTCGACATCACAAATGGCCAAACGACACAAGTCGCGCAGCATGACGCGCCAATAAAAGTCGTCAAGTGGGTGGAGACACCACAAGGCGGCATTCTAGCCACCGGAAGTTGGGACAAGACACTCAAGGTCCCTCCACACCGCGATCGATCGCGAACTCGGTGCTGATCCCTTCTTTTCACCCTTGCACAGTACTGGGACCTCCGTTCTGCAAATCCTATTGCCACAGTACAATTACCGGAGCGATGCTACACCATGGATGTCCAATATCCACTCCTCGTCGTTGGCACTGCCGAACGTCATATTCAAATATATAATTTGACAAATCCATCCGCAGCGTACAAGGTCCGTTCATGATGTCACATGTCCAACTGCACTCGTTAATATTGACGAATGCAGACTATAACATCCCCCTTAAAGTGGCAGACGCGTGTAGTGTCCTGCTTCACCAACTCCCAAAGTAGCGGCTTTGCAGTCGGCAGTATTGAGGGTCGTGTAGCCATACAGTACGTCTCTTCCAGCACGATTTTCACGTCCTTGACGTGTCCTTTATACAGATACATCGAGGACAAGGATAGCACGTGAGATTTTTCGCCAACCAAGAACGACATGCCCTTGACGTTCGTCGTAGGAATAATTTCTCTTTCAAATGCCACCGTAGAGATCAGACCCCGAACGCAAAAGATCAATCGTTGGTGTATGCTGTGAACGACATCTCGTTCCACCCTGTCCACGGAACTTTCTCTACCTGCGGTGCGCTTCACTCACCCACCCCGCAACGTGTTTTCACTCATGTTCGTATGAATAGGCTCCGATGGAACCATTCATTTCTGGGACAAGGACGCTCGCACACGGCTAAAGAGTATGTTTTAATGTACTGGACGCGTAATGGCCTGCTCTTACCCTTGCGTTATGCAGCGTTTGAACCTACACCAGGTCCGATCAGCGCCACAACGTTCAACCGCAACGGCACGATCTTTGCATATGCTATTTCCTACGATTGGTCAAAGGGACACAGTGGAATGACCCCGGGTCATCCAAACAAACTCATGTTGCACGCATGCAAGGAGGAGGAGGTCAAGAGGCGACCAAAGAAGTAAGAAGTTTTGCCAGCAAGCGTATCATACCTCAAAGTTTATACATACATGCTTGCTCCGTCGTCTTCGATGTACATTCATACCATCCTACCACTGATACTCTACTTCGTTCCGCCGGACACTTGAGTTCGATACTCAATTCGTTTAGCCCATGCATTCTGTTACAGCTACACTAGCGTAGGCCCGTCAGAGCTACCCCTATCAGATACATGCTATGCCACCAGGGAGAGCCACACCAAGAAGAAAGTATCATGCATCTGCCCGCAGATACTTTGCAACAATCTCCGGAACGCGCTTGTCGACACGAGACAAGACCGTGATCGTCTCATCCTGGCAAGTTCAAGGCCAAAGGCATGAGTATCCCAAAAAAAAAACGACGAGTCGTTTTTTGTGCACTCACCCAGAGTTTGGCAGAAAAGGCCTTGCCCTCGGGCGTGAACACGAAATCGCTCTCTTCGGCCACTCGACAACTCGACAAATACCGGCCATGCATCGCACGTCCTTCGCCGCCAACGACGGCGTGAACGAGCGTCTTGCTCCCCTCTTTTGCCGAACGCGCGAACAAGATATTTCGAGTCAGGGAAAAAACCCAGCCTATGTACCATTTGTTCTCCAGGGCACGGAAGAGGCTCGAGCGACAGTAACCCGGGTCCACCGCACAGGCAACGATGGGTATAGGGTCGGCGAAACGCGCTGCGAGCTCTCGAACGAAGATAACGTCCAAAACTGGGAAAATGCGACTCAGTCAGCCGTTCGGTCGTGTTGCATGCATGACGTGGTGCGCTCACGTTTCGTGACGTTGTAGCGAGCGACGCTAGGATCGTGTGATTACAGCCCTTCATTTTAATATACGAGAACTGACGGACCTCGAGCTAAATTCCTGACTGTTGATAGTTTCGAGAATGTCGGTCCACGTCTCTGATGTTTTCAAGCTGGACGAAGCGAGATAATGCCCAAGGCTCGACACGACAACCAAGCGTGGTATAGAACCTGCAGTGGAAGCGTTCACCAAGTACGGCAGGAGCAAGATGCTCAACAGCGCAGTGGACAGATAATTGACTTGCAACCTAACATGATGAGAGAGAAAGAAGAAGAGGAAGAGGAAGCCAGATTATTCGGACGGAAAACCAAAAAGAAATGACAGATATACATCACTTCCCAGCCATCCGACGTCTGAGCGTAATCGGGACAAAACACGCCAGCGTTCGCGACGAGCGCGTTCAATACACCGTTCCCCTCCGCCGCGAACCGATCAACAAAGGCCCGTACGTTTTCAAACGAATTCAAGTCGAGCGGCCAGGCAGTCACTCCCGGGCTAGCGACACCGCCAGCAGCGGCTCGCTCAAGGATACCTTTGGTACGGGGATCGTTCCCCCAGCGCCGTCAGTCTCTCCCGAAAACGCGTTCATTTGGGGGGTTTGCAAATACTCACATTCCCTTGTCTGTTCACACTTGACAGAGTCTCTGCTCGTGGCGACGAGTAGCTTGGGTCCCATCTTGGCGAGATGTACCGAGGCTTCGAGACCTAACCCGACGTTCGACCCAGTCACCATGAACGTCTTTGAGCTGACGTCGACCGCGGCCGCGCTAGGTGAAGGGAGCGTCGACCATTGCTCGCGGAGAAATCGACGTAGGCTGAACACCGCCATGATAGATGGGGGGACGGGCAAAGATCAGGGAAACGAACGATAAACAGAACTTTTATATGATGCGGGTGATATAATTTCCCTGAACCGTCGTCCGAGTCGTGGTCGTCGGCGTCATGTGGCGTTGAGGGGAACCGAGATTCGCGCCATTTAGGTATCGATAAGTTGACTACCGTCTGCGATGCTACTGGTATGCTTCAAGGGACGTGGATTGTACCAGCGCAAATTGATCATATAGACAGATGTAATTAATCAGATAAACAATAGATGTCGGTTGTGAAAAGTTCAAACCGCTTAATTACATTTTGTAAAGACACACCATTGACAACGAGCCATATGGATCCCGTCCAGCCCTGTCGTTGGTTCAAGGCGGGTTGGCGTAATGGTAACGCGCTAGTTTCCGGCGCTAGAGATTCTGGGTTCGAGTCCCAGGCCTGTCGCTTTTTGTGTAGTTCCATTCGCCTCATTAGACTTGATTATTTTTACATATTCGTGCATATTTTATGCTCAGGGTTGTACAGGCTACTCTTACACCACTTGAACGACGCTCATGGTACAGATGCTCGATTGAATTTGTCACTCGAAGACAGGAGTCTTAAAGGTGCCATCAGGGTCTAATGCAAAGTCAATCCACAATTCGGTAACATGGAATTGAACGTGGGCTTACCTCGCCCTTCGCGGAAAATGTATTCTTTGTCCTTTGCTGCGAGGTGCATGATATAGCTCGCTATCTCATGGGCCATGGTCGCAACCTTTGCGTTGTGGAGTGCTCCAGCACGAACGGCGGCTGCAGCGACGTCATATCTTGAAACGTGGTTGCACAGCATCATCTTAGCACATCGTGTCAGTATGGGCCATGGCATAAGGCAAGACCAAAAAAACGAACGTCAAAAGGAGATGTGGTAGTTCCTTCTTCTTGATACCTATTCGTCGTCATTACCCATGAGACCCAGTCAGGAAAGTGCGGAAACTGACCCCCCAATTGATATCCTTTCGACAGATGACCGACCTGACAACAAACCTCGCACCTCGATTGGATAGCTGTGATAGTTGATGATGACGGGTCGATCCGGAGTGAAAAGCGAATCGAAGTCTTCAACACTGAGCGAGTGAGGGTGACTCCCGTTCGGAGCGAGAATCATCAGATCCGTCACGTTCACGACGCGTACACGGAGGGCAGGAATCATCTTGCGTAGGAGAGCTGCTGCTGCAATCACCTCAAACGTGACCTCTGTACCGATGCCAACAAGGACGCTGAGCTGTTGGTTAGAAGCATACTACAAGCGCAAAGAACTCTCGTACACATCTGGGTCCACTCCCTCGTCAACGCTCGCAAATTTCCAAACAGAGGCACCGGCCACGCAATGCTTCATAGGAATTAGTTGTATGGTATCGCAAGACAACCAAAAAAACGCACACGATCGGCCTCCTCCGGACTTAGCCATACTGTGGTCGGCTGCTTACTCCCAACCATGAGATTGATGTAGTTCTTGGCTCTCAAGCAGTGCGCCATAGTAGAAAGGAAACAATTCGCATCAGGTGGGAGGTAAACGCGTGCAAGTCTCGGTTTCAGATTGAGTACAGCACCGATGAATGAAGGGTTTTGGTGAGAGAAGCCATTGTGTTCTTGCCTGGCCCAAGTGGAGGTCTCCAGATAATTCACAGAGCCGATGTCCTGGCGCCAAGTTGTTTCATAAGACTAAAGATGGCAGTTGTTAATCCATTGCAGAAGACGAACAGACAATACAAACCATCTTCGCAAACTTGCTATATTGCACCATCATGGTGTGGACGATGCCTATGAAGGCCTCGTACGTCGGGAAGAGAGCAGTCCTTCCTGTGAGTGTATATCCCTGGATCATACCTTGGCAGGTGTGTTCGGAGAGGATTTCGATAACGCGCCCTCCCTGAGCACGGCAAGCGACGTCCCACTGAAAGTTTCGCCCGGTGAGATCAAATACAGCATCGAGTTTATTCGAAACTAGCTCGTCGGGGGAAAAAATCCTAAAGGTGGATGGATTGCTAGCAAACGGGTCTAAGCTTCGGCGAAGAATGGAAGATACGAGGCACTCACTCTTTGATGACCTCACGAAGAAAGATTCCAACCGTTTTCATGCAACTTGCCTCGTGGCCGCTTTGGACACCGAATGGCATCCAATTGGGAACTGCGAGTGGCTGGAAGGTTGCATAAGCTTCCTTCCTAAAGCCGAGCCTCTTCTCCTTGACATCAGGAATAATCTCCATGACGTCGTCCATGGGTGCACCCTCGGTCTCACCTCCTGTAACGAAAAGTTCTTCGGGACGATAGCTGGCCAACCAATCTTGCAACATCTTGAGCTCTTCCTCCGACGTCTTGGCCTCGGGGAGTGGTACTTGGTGTGAACGGAATGAACCTTCTATGAACTCCCCATGCAGCACTTTGGGGCACGACCAGCCTTTGGGCGTTCGTAAAATTAACATTGGCCAACGAGGCTTAACAATGGGTTTCCCTATGCGTGCTGCGTGTTGAATACGGGAAATCTCGCCAAAGGCCCATTCCATAGCGCCAGCGAGGTCTTTGTCGATGTTCTGCAAGTCGTCAACGATGCAAACTTGGTAACCATAACCACTGGAGATGTATTCGTAAATGCAGATGTTTAGGGTGATGCCATGCTGACCTGAACAGGGCAATCAACTCCTTGTCATCCATACATCCGAAGATGGTGCGCTCTGAAATCTTGAATCCATTCAGATGTAGAATAGGAAGTACAGCGCCCGATTCTGCAGGATCGATATACTTGAACCCATGCCATGCGGTTGCGGTGGGGCCGGTCTCGGCTTCTCCATCACCGACGATGCAGGTGACGACGAGATTCGGATTGTCCATGACAGCGCCAAATGACACGCTGAGAGCATATCCCAATTCTCCGCCTTCATGGATACACCCAGGTGTCTCGGCATTGATATGACTGAGAAACAGTTAGTTTCAAATAATGGGAGTTGTGTAGAGCTCGCCTCGGGAACCCTCCGGGAGTACTGAATTTCGTGATAAGCCTCGTCAAGCCAGCTCTATCACGAGGATAGCGCAAGCAGAAAGATGCGAGTGATTCCTCCAGCCATAGACAGGAGAGAATGGCAGGTGCACCGTGGCCTGGAATAAAAAATTCAGGACACAAATAGAATACACTCTCAAGAACGAAACTGACCGGGCCCCACGACAAGTAGGGCATCAAGACCGGTCTTCTTGATGATGCGATTCAAATGTGCATACACGAGGACGAGGCCGGGACAGGTTCCCCAATGCCCAAGCAAGCGATCTTTGATGTCGTCCGAGGTGAGCTTCCTCTCGAGGAGAACATTGTCTTTCAAGAAAATCATAGCTAGGGGGCATTTGAGCACGAAAGGAAGGAAACCCCAGATAGGGTTAATCACCAGCAGAGATGTAGTTCGCAGCTCGCGTGAACTTGCGGAGGGAGGCGAGTTCTGCGGGAGTGATGACCGACCTGGTGCCGACTTGTGCGCGATAATCCAGCACCGAATCGGGGAGATGGGACGGGTCAGGGGGTGGATTGGATTGAGCGAGACGTTGAGCAGGCATTGTGCGGCTGATACACGGTTGGGGGTAGAGAGGAGGGATGGAAGCCCTTTATACTGCAACGAGTGATGTATTTGGGTCTCGAAACCATCTGGCAGGCCCCTGAAGGGCCTAGGCCAAGCCCATACATATGTATGGCCTAGACCTAGTCTGGTCACCAGACTATTAATTAAGGTCCTAGGACCTAGCTCGTTGGGGTTTGGTCGGGCCCAGCCTCACCATTGCGCGAACCTCGGACCGTGCCTAGAATCTATGTCAATCCAAAACGACTCGATGCTCGGCATGTCAGGTACAAACAGTAACAGGAAAAGTAAACTTGTACCCACACCTTACATACCTACAGATCTCAAAACAACCCAAAGCCCGTGCGAATAGATCCACCGTGCAATACAGCTATCGTTCGATATCACTACGGAGTCCAGCCTAGAAGGTTCATGCAAAGAGAGTAATGTGATAGCAGAAGGTAGCGGCGTGACGAAAGCGTCTTCAAACATTAGTAACGAACAGGGAATGAAATGTTTGCTAGAATATCAATACACCTGCGCAGACAGCCGCGAGGAATGAAATGCCAAGCGCAGCGATTGGCGCCCGATGTGTTCGAGCACCACTCCACCCCGGAGGTAGTCCGAGAGCTACGGAGGGTTCCACGAGGTGATACGTAGATGTTACAACTTGACCTTGCGCGTTGGTCGCAATTAGGGTGTATTGATCCGAAACCACCGGAAGCGCAGTTGCACCTATCGCGGGGGAAGCAAGTATTGGTAGGTACGTGCTAGTCGCGAGTTCCGAATCAACGATTTCACCCAATGTCGCAGCAACAGAAGTGTTGAAGGCGTAGGGCGGCGTTGTATACGTCGGAGTCGCCAAGAGGTAGTTGGGTAGCGTAGTTGCCACAGTGGCGGACGCAGAGGAGAAGAACGAGGAGACAAAAGCAGGCGACTCGACAGGCGTCGAAGAGTTTGCGAGAGCGTACAGGCCAATCATCGGAGGTTGTACGTAATCAATGCCGTAGCTATATGGGTGAGGTGGGGACATGCGGGGCAAGGTTCGTACTCACCTCCAGACAGAGTATACAGTACGTAAAAACGGCGTTCCTAAAGAAGGCGTTATAGAAGCAGTTAACAAGGAGAAGTAGTCAGTCTTACCAAGCTGCCAGTCGATACCATCTGCGCTGGGCGGCGAAGCTTTCGGCCAAGACAAACATAGGTCAGGATTGCCTGACGTTGGACCGATGATATAATCGGTAGGCTGAAGAACAAAGGAAGTCCCATCTCTGCTACACTTGTTAGCTGGAACCTATAGAAGGTGGTTGTCGCATACCCAAAACTAAATGTCATGATCGCAGATGAAGTGCAAGGGATCGCCCATTGTCCACCTAAGGAATATTGAATAAATCATTTAAATGTCCGGTAATCTCTACCCACTCTCATCTACCAGTCGGCTGTCAGGGAAGAGTGCATACAGTCGCGTCACCTACGAAGCAGAGGTAAGTTCGGTGGCATGCACACCCTTACTCGAAATTACCCACATCTTGATAGGGTCCGTACAATCCAGGGGTTCCTCTACGTAGACCCTCCCTCAGCATGCCATATTTATACTCTGATTTGGCAAGACTCACACATCTAAAAGTGCAATCGAGGAATTTCCAGTTGGTCCGGGATACGTGGGTATTGGGTTTAGCGTACTGCCATTTACCTACCAGAAGATGAGCAAGGGCGAACCGCTGTTTCACATGGTACATACTGCAAAGCCCGTCATATGAATGGCCCAGTACACATATCCCGAGGTATTCGTCTGTTTTCCAACAGGAGAAAAGGGAACTACATCATTCCAGACAATCTGGCTCGCATTCTGTACAACCGAGACATCGATAGCACCTGGAAGTTGTCGGTGGACCTAAGAAGCCTGGTGTTCAGTGCGACAGAATACTCCTCACCTAACGCGAGCGTTCCGGTCGAGTTTCGTGTCAAGCGCAATCCGAAAATGGGGTAGTCAAGTATGCCTTGTTGTGACAAACTAGCGAGAAACGGTGGGGCTGCAACCCATCAATAGGTTTGAAGGCATCCGCTTTACACGTGAAACACGCACCACTCGAGGTACTTGCGTAAATTTCCGACAGTCGAGGAAACCCCAGACCGAGAACACCACTAACATCATCAATGAGCGTGACATTTGAGTTCGTCACGACTCCTATGAATTCGAGAAGGCCTGCGATTGGTCATTGAAAACGACACGATGGATCAGCATGCTTACCGAAAGCTTGACCGGGCGCCGTAACATTCGAGACCTCGATGGATTCCCTTGCAACAAATCCCGATGCGCCTTGAGGAGTCCACGATGTCATTCGATAGCTCGACAACAGAAGCACCAAGAAACACTTACTGGTCCCATCGGCATAACTGAGGCTGAACGCGGTGGCATTGTTATTGACCGAAACGAACGTCGGTGATGCATATGTCAACGGGTATTTTGGAACCGCCGAGCAGGTTTTTGTCGTACAGGCCGTCGAGACCAACCAGACTACCAAACGACACCATTTTTAGCAGAGGCAAGAGTGTATAGAGAACT
Organism: Boletus bicolor; assembly: GCA_003316205.1. Lineage (NCBI taxonomy): Eukaryota > Fungi > Basidiomycota > Agaricomycetes > Boletales > Boletaceae > Boletus > Boletus bicolor. The sequence continues at coordinate 13,222 of QFEM01013534.1, forward strand.
CCAACGAACAGTCAGATGATCCAGTGTCTATTGACGCACGAAAGCTGATTTGGCCTGCTTCAATGACAGTATAGTATGTACTTTGAGAGATGAGCTCGCTTGCTTCTATAATACCAGTTGTGAAAGACTGCTTACCCGTCTTCAGCTAATGAGACAGGAGAAATCCCATTACTGTTTGGCGCAGTACTGTTTGACTGAGATACGTTCGACACCAGTTGGCCCACCTGCAAACTCGGTAGGGATGTCGATGAGCTTGCTAAGACTGTTCCCAGGAAAAAAGTAAGAATGAATAAGGATGATGCTGAGAACGAGTGTGACATCTCGGTTCCTGCGGTGAACATCTACTGAGACTGCAACATCCGACGTGGCTACACTAAGAGATGCTGTGAATAGATGAAGAAAGAGCTTGAAGTGATATGACTGCGACTGGGGTAATCAACAATGACCGGGTCGCGACTCATTGTCCCACTAAACTAGGCCTCACGGTAATGAATTGGCACGGCGTATACACAAAAGGAGGCTGTTCGAACATATGCTCAATCAAAGGATGCCTAATGTCGCAGAGCAAAGAATTCGGAGTGTAGGAAGACAGGTATCCAGAAACACACATAACTACACGTATATGTAATACATCCAAAATTCCAGAACGAACAGAGTCACATGGTGACAGCGTACGCTGTAATAAGACGAGGCTGAAAAACAAAGATAAAACGAAAAGGAGTGACGGGTATGACAGAATGAATACGGGATAAGTAAGGAAATGAACTTCTCGAAAATAGGTCTAGTGCTTCGGGAGAATCGTTCACCGCTTAGCGAAGACCTTTTTCAGGAGAGCAAGCACCTTCGGCACGTTCAATTGAACATACTCCAGGTCTAGCAAATGTTTGTTATCTTTTTGCTATCGGCTCGACTGAGTACTGCATCAGATAGGAGGAGCAAGTGAATACCTTCTCCAATAGATCATCAATTTTCAGATCCATCTCAAGAATCGCTTTCTCCCGTCCTTTGTAGTGTAGTGAGATGATGAAGGTGCCCGGACTTGGTGATGTAATATTAAAGTAAATGTTCGGGCGGCTACAGGAAAGGGCCAGAGTCAGACGACAGCACTCATGGACTCAGGGGACTCACCGATTGTCCGGGACATTACTCTCAACAATGATTCCTTCCTTCTCTAGCTGTGCATGAGTGAACCGATAAGGACCAAGGACAGCACTCCTCGAAGGTTTCCTCTCTCTCCCGCCAACGGTGACAACGCCGACACCCGTCGTGCTTCCCTTGTCCTTGGAAGCAGTTAAGCGGACGTTTTGCAGGTATGCCTTGTACTGTTCAAGCTGCGAACGCAGGTAGCTGTTGTGATCACAAATTGTTTTATAGACGGCCTCTAGGGACTTGGTCTCCAGCAGTACCTTGTCCCGGAGATTACCTAAATGGGCAAGTTCTGCGGCCACCTCTTCCTGCATGAGCTTGTAGTCGTCTGACTGGTCGATGATCTTTAGCTCCTCGAGCTCGCGTAACATCTCCTTGACCTTGATGCCCCTGCGCACAAGAGTGGCATCTTTGGTGGTCGCGGCACGTTCAGCTAGCGCTGCAAGGTTGTAAGGCCGCTTTTCAGCGGCATGGGGGAGGGAACGTATGAGTTGAACGAGAATGGACTTTGTCTCCATGTATAGCATGTCACTCTGAGAGATCGAGTCCATAAGTGCCGTGTGGAGGTCTTGGACAGGAGTCTCCCAGCGACTGTATAAGTTCAATTCAATAGTGCGATTCTCTTTACGAGGGACCTGAGAGGGGGCAGTGCCAAGTTCATCGGTAAGAATACGGAGATGCTGCTTGTCATTCGGTGACTGCACGAGGCTAAGTGAAAGAAATTATATTTAACGGGCAAATTACTCACCAGGGTTTCAATATGCTGCAAGATCAATGCGTGGGTGTTGTACAGCTCGTTCATAGTAATGTGAATTGTAAGATCTTTCTTGGAGAGTGCCATGTACTGATCCATCTGTGTGTAAACGTTATCAACAAGCCCGAGTTCCAGCCAAATGATCACGCGCCTCCAGAGTGTCATAGAAATCCCCAACCTCGCACAAGCTGTTGAGGAACTGGTTGATCCGCGCTTTGTTGTTCTCAACGAACGGATTCAACGTGATCATGTATGCCTCTTTTGCGTAAGACGGTTTATTCGCGAGGTTTTGGAGCATCTTTGCAATCTATAGAATGCGAGGTTGAGTGATATCCGCGGTGCATACTCCCGACAACGATGGCTCACTAGCGTCAATGTCCGCCGAGGATGTTTAGCGGGTACGCCGTCGACTAACATGTATGCCTGGGGCGTGACAATCGCGGGATTGATGAAACGCAGGAAGAAGAAGCCACCTATGAGAGAGCAAATGGCGTAATCTGTGGCCTCTGGATATTTCCGCTGTCAAGTTATGTTACTGAGTAGGAATGGTCATGAGGAAAAGTTGTCATACGCGAGTCAGACTCCGGATTTGTTTGCAAATCCACCGAATGCCATAGGGAACACTTTCCATACTCTCGATAATGGTGACGAGGAAACTGTTGGCGATCTCCATTAACATAGTAAGTCGGGGGGCGATGATGGCCTGAACGTCAGCGTTTTCTGACGCAACCTCGGGAGGAACGCCACGGGGAAGATTCGGCGGTAGCGTGCCAGTCTCTTCCTCGATTTGATTGATCATTTGCTCATAAACCTAGTCAAGATGTTTGACGAGAGGAAAATGCTAAGAAAGGACGGAGCGAATTACCTTGACGGGATTTATCTCGAGGTTGAGATCTTTGTGTTCTATGAGACTGTTGATGCGCTCTGCGAGAACGCCCTTGAGGTAGCTTTGACCGGGACCTCGACGAGTGTAAGTGGTCATCATGCGGGAGACAGGGGTGTTCGCCCGGAGTAGGGAGCCAAATTCTGTGGCAGTCTCGAACTGGGCGGATAGTACGGACTGGAACATGGTAAGGAGTAAATGCTCCTCGCGACTCTCGTACTGGTTGCCATACAGAGTGAACATTACAGTCTGAAGAAGAGTGTCGATTTCAGATAAGCTGACGAGCCGACACAGATTGGCGATATGGCGGGGCTCGGATTGGAGGAGAAAGAAAAGATTGGAATACTGCTGCAGCTTGCGATCATCGGGATAATGACCCTCGGTTGGATCGACGTCTTCTAGTGTGCGTTCGACTTCACGTTGCTAGATTGTGGGTGAGGCACGGTAGATGAAGGACAAAGAGTGTGCGGACGCACTTCGTCGGCTGCCATACGATTTTGGATGAGAAGGGCTATCCGTGAGTCAAGGTAGCGAACATCCCGCTCGAGGACAAAATTTTTCTTTGACTGGACAGAAATTTTACCCTTGAGGTCTCGCAAGCGTTTCTGGGCTGTTTAGGAGAAGTGAAAAGGGAGGAGGGGAGGAGGATATGAGCGAGTACGGACCCCTTGCCAAATCATCCTCGACCTCGACATCCTGCTCTGCAGCCATGCTAAACAAGGCGGTTACGCTATAGCGGTTGTTGTTTCTGTTCGTGAGCCGCCTGCCCATTGCGGATACGGACGAAGAGGACTGGTCGACGTAGGACATGTTGAGATAGGGATTGGAAGAAGAGCGCCCGATTTGAGTTTGGAACACAATGTTCCGATTTTGAACGAAACGCCTACAATATGGCGACGAGGGGAGATGGGGAAGGAGGGGGAGGAGGAGGAGGACAATAACCAACCAGTGGCAGAGGTGAGAAATGAGTGGCGCGAACAAGACCTCTTCCGAGATGCCAAATCATCTCAGCATCCCCTTCAAAAAAACATATCCCGCTCACATCCGTACTCAAGTACGCGATTACTTGAACGACAACTCCCAGGACCACCCAGATCTCTACAAACACGATATCGCAGACTGGGAGGCCCTCCGTGCACCCTGCGTTCTCCACGACGTCCGCACCGACGCTGTCGATGCTTTCCTCAGGTCCGTACCCCCTCTTGCTCCAAAAATCAGCCTGACCCGGTCTAGTTATCATGCCCAGCTCGTATTCGTGCTCATAAAACTCCCCTCAGACGTCCGTACCACCCACTATCCCTCGATCTATTCTGATGCATCACAAACTAGATCGGCCTCGAGTTTTCTTATGTTCATGTCTTTGCCCCAGCATCCTCCATCCCCGTCACGCTCCGCAGCCTCACTTTCGAAAGGGCCGCGACTTTGTTTAACTTGGCCGCCCTCTACTCTCAGCTGGCTGCTACCGAGGACAGGTCCAGCCAGGACGGTCTAAAGCGAGCAACTCTCTATTATCAGGTCCGCCACGAAGTCTTCAGTCTCTCGTCCAATCTCAACCTTGACTCCAGAACGCCGCCGGAACATTCGCTTTCCTCCGCACTTCAGCATTGCCAAAACTCGCCATTCCGCCAGACGCGGAAGAAACTCCTCTCGATTTATCCACATCTTTTATCCGCAGCTTGGAATTCCTCATGCTTGCCCAGGCGCAGGAATGTGCCTGGCAACGCGCAGTCGCAGGTGCGCGACATGTTTCATGTTGATAGGTCCAGTCTGTCCTCACCTGACTTGTAACAGACCATTACAAGAATAGCCTTATCGCAAAGTTGGCTGCCGGTGTTGCGTCACTGTATACTACTTCTTTGGACTCCCTGCGATTGGCTTCGCCCCAAGCCCGTGACCAACTACCATCAGTAACGTTGCGGATTTCTTACCACTCAACTCACCATACTCATCCCATCTCAAGACCTGGTTCCCCCACCTAGAAACAAAGCAACGCCATTTTCGTGCAGCGGCACAGTACAGAAAGAGCATAGACGATCTCGAAGCTAACGAGTCCGCATCAGTTCGTTCCTCATTACGATGACTTAACCCTCTTGCAGTTATGGTGACGAGCTACGACGACTGATCGACGCAGAGGTTGAAGCAAAACAAGGTTACAACTCGGCCAGACGCAGCGCCATCTCTCCTGCGGTCGTACAGGATATCAGGGTATTGTATTTTTGCTAAATCAAACCGTCTGTATCCCGACATTGGTCAAGTCCCTGTTAGATGTCCTCCAAAGAAATCTTACTCGTGCCGAGCGCGATAATGATCTGATTTACCACAAAGATATCCCTCCATCCTCTGCCATCACACCGATCCAAGATGTCATCGTGGTCCAGAGCAACCCCTTGTCTGGCTTGTCGGATCCGAAAAGTGTGGTGGGTAGTAGTCGCGTCCTCTTCGGAGAATTGCTAGGCTGGGGAGCTAGAGAAGCTGTCAGTACGTTGATCCTAGCTGTCACCGAGTCCCAGGTTTCGATCTGGTCGTCAGATATCTATAACGATAACAAGCAGACCCTTATCAAAGAAAGGATAACCAACTTTGCACAAGAGCTTGATAATGAAGTTGACCAGTCCGTGCCTGCCCCTCCACCTGACCCTTTTACTTAGCGTAGATATAGGATTCTACGTTATCTTAACCTTCCGACCTCACTCGAAGCATTGGAACGTCCCATAGGACTTCCTCCGAGTTTTCTGAAGAAAGCCGAGGAAGTTAGATCTGAACAAGGCCCCGAGCGAATCGAAACTTACCTAGAGAATGTCGAGCTCTTAGCTCGGCGAGGCATGGAAGTACTGGACGAGGTTCGGCGAAAAGAATTTCTACCCGTGGTACTCTGTACTTAGCATCACCTCCAGGCGATGGATGTGTTGGATAGTGAAGCATCCGAGGACGAAGCAGCGCGGAAAGAAGTCCCGATGAAAAGACCACCATCACATGAAGCTAATCGAGACCTCGTCCAGAAGCAAGAGAGATACAGAAGCATTCTCACGGAAGCTGCCAGCAGTGACGAGGTCGTTCGCCAGAAATGGAGGCAATGGGAAAGCCCGATTTCGCAGCTGGCGTTGGACGAGGTATAGGTGTACTCGTTGTATCATCGAACTGCACTCATGGTAGCCTAGGATGAGTTGGAAAATCTCGTGCCCTCTTCCACTATATCGACGGTCGGAAAGATGCAAGCTGCAGGCAGTCAAACTCAAGTCCATGCTCGTGCTCTGCGAGGTCTCCTGGAATCACTCGATGACATCCGCCACAGTCGCGGCGAACTTGTCTCTAGAGCACAACGGCGCAGTGAGGTCGATGATATCAGACCCCGTATCATGACAACTGCTGGGAACTTTAGTTGCGACGCTGAGACCACTCCCGCGATGTTCACCGACGTTTCAGACGAAGAACTTGCCAAATATGACAAATACATCCAGTCCCTTGTGGAGGGACAGAAGAAACAGGAAGGACTACTCGAAGCTATCAAGGTTCGCCTTATCACCACCTCATCCTCACACATGTCACATCATTATCTAGTCCACGAACGAGAGATTCCTATCTTCTCGGAAGGAGGATACTTCTGTTAAAGAGCGTGAACGAGTACTACAGAATCTCGACGTTGCCTATGCGAAATATCGGGAAATTACGCACAATTTAGAGGAAGGACACAAGGTAGTGATTTCTGTCGGTCCGACAAATCGTAGTTTTTAACGTGGAACAGTTCTACAACGACATGGCCAACCTCCTTATGCGGTTCAAGGACGCATGCAGAGTTTGGAGCAACGCCCGCAACCAGGAAGCACAGTAAGTAGACGTTTTCGTTCCTTTTCCGCCCTCATCCAACGCAACTTTTGATAGGTCGTTTTACCACAAGTTCTCCTCGATGTCTATACAAGAGTCGGATGTCGTCGAGCAAGCCAGCGTGGAGGGACCGCC
>QFEM01013545.1:0-11705 GCA_003316205.1 Boletus bicolor
ATTCACCGCCGCATTTCTTGTCAGGTCATGTAGATAGGGCTAGGGTCGAGGTTGTTCGTTCCCCAGCAGCACGGGCTGCGGACACTGACGATTGGATAGAGAGTGTGCTGGGTGGGTTGGATTGAGGCAGACGCGTGTGTAGGCCCCGTCGCTCCTACTCGTGTAGCCCTTGTTCTTGCTCACGTCGGCGGTTTTCAGGATCGCTTGGACTATAACCTGCACATCCCACCGTGACATGCGATTGTATTATGCGCACGAATAGATCCCCCATTTTGACACTATGCGCAATCTATGCACCGCATCGGATCCATACCCATGCCGCCTCGGTCTATCGTCATGTTTCTTGGTGGAATATGGCGTTTGGGAACGGACCCAGATGCCCATTACAAAACCTCTATGTATGCTTCGTGGTTTGGAGCTAGACGATGTACCTAAACTAATCCGGCTACTTTGCAAGGAAAAGAAAGTGGACGCAACTGTTCCATCCGGGGTCGCGTTTGATTCATTTGGCTCAATCGCTTAGGAACAGCACAGAACTGGGTCGATGGTCCGACAAGGAAATAGAAGATTCAATGAATGCGATCACGACGTCTAAGCTTGGTGGGCTCGTTCCTCGGCACCAGAAAAAGGAAAGGACTCGCCAAGCGGGATACGAGAGACAGTAGTCCTACCCAAAGCTTTTCTGCTGGGCAACGTTACAGATCAGTGTGGTGGGCGAATGTTTGGGGGGTACGGGCAAGATCAGAGATGCTTCGATGAGGTGGGGTGCTCCAAAGCAAGAGAGCAGATGTTGCGAATGTCAGTCCATTCAACCCCCGATATGCTTCATCACGATTTGACTCACCGTTACACAGGAATTCACCGTAGTTCTCAACATCATCACTTCTGCGGCTCTCCTACTCCCCTAAGACGGCCATAGTCGCGAGTGGGTTCTCTGGTAAATATTTGTGGGGGGCATTGCTGATTCTTGTCATTACCAAATTATTGACTACTTGGCCAGCATTGCAAATTTACGCTTACGTACGCTGACGGGGATCACACAAAGGTACCACCTAGGAGGCATTGTGCGGTTCTTGATCAACTTGAGGTCAGCTTAAATGATGACTTGGAATTGGATGCAAAATTCCCAATTCTTGGCGACCGGGAGCGGCTTGCGAAGATATATTTCGGGCATGGAAGGCGTGAGTGCACGATAAAAATGCTGTGTTGATCTTAGTGATCCAATATTGCTAGATCTGGTGTTACTGTATCAAAAAATCTTCCTTCCGATGAGTCTTGATTGCAAATAGTTAATGTAGTATGCTGGGGAGTCGACTGTCGACATGTCAGTGACTCGCTTGTTTTTAATCAGTCGTGCATTGCTAACAGGTTGCCTCGTATCTGTCATGTCCGCCAACTTACAATCTACTTTGGAACTTCTCCAGATGAACAATTATGTGTCCCGTACGTTCACCATACCTTCGGTCAATGACTAATAATATACTACCCCGACACAGTCATAATGGTCGTTGCTGTCGTATATGATTATGGTGAGGCACTCTACAGTGTGCATGCTACCATGCTCAAAATGAAATGGCCATGTTGATTCTACCATTACAGTCCTCACCTTTCCGGGAGAGGTATGTTATCTCGCTCCCAACGACTTTGTTTGCTGAGAATGTTTGCAGATACACTATGTTTGGGTAAGGAAGCAACGATCAATTATGAAGGAAGCATCGAGACACTGACAGTCCCGCAGTGCAGACAATGGACTTGGGTCTCTGCAATGTTTGTTCTGGTGTGTACAGATCTTCAGAGGACACCTTATCGCACATGTTCCGAATTGACAGTTCTGCAGGTCCGCTATGTTGGTCTTTGTTGGGCCATGTAAGTCGTATGATTGCCGTTATGCATTTGAAGTTACGCAGCTAACAATGAATTCATGCTTAAGCCTTAATGGCTTCAGTACGTTCAGATTTAAATTGGAGGTTTGTTGAGCTGGTCACATACATTCGCAGTTCGTAGCACGTTTGTCTCTGGCCTGATGACAGTCAGTTTCTCTACTTTGCGCCTATTCTGTCATTGATTATGGTTTTCTGGTAGAGGTATACGAATAAATCCAGATCACAAATTTGGGTTGTATTGACGACAGTTCCGTAGGTGTAAGCACTTCAATTTACTGCCCTCCGCAATATCAGTACGAGACATGGATGTTCTGAAGGCACTATCATGTATCTGGTGGCTCAGTGGGCATTCCAAATATTCCTTACTGTTGCTGACCGTGAGTTGTTGCACCTCCTGACTCTATTTCCCCCAACTCTGATTTCAATTACAGTAGTAATGATCCTGCGGGTTTACGCAATGTGGAATCGATCAAAATGGATCCTTTGGGTCCTCCTATTCATTCATGTGTCACAGGTCATCGTTTCCTCTCTTTTCGCAGGTATCTATTACAATCCCAATACTTATATATCAGGTATGTCTTGAACTAAAGTGCGTATGTCGCTGCAAGCTCACACAGGTGGCCCTTCATCTCCTGCTACCTATCTTTAGTTACAGTTGACCGATTTCTCGATTTCTCTTTTTGCAATATTTCGTGGAACAATGTTCCAGCCCTGCTTAACATGTATTCTGAAATCCCCCGATTCATTCTCGGTGCTCTACTTTTACTTCTCGCCGTCATCCAAACCCTGCAGCAGTCAGTCGAGATGTACAAAGCAACCAAGCAGTGGCAACCTAACCGGTACATGCAACTACTCGTGAGAGATGGAATTATTTATTTCCTCGTGTATGCTTCACTTTCCCCTTCCCCTTCCCTCCCTTTCGTAATCATCATATTGTCCCAGTCATTCTACTCTCGAAAAAACTAACCCTGCGATGTTCTCTCTCGAACTTCTAGGAATCTGCTCAACAATCTCACTACTCTGGTCCAAAGCGGGCTTACTACGACCATAAACAGCACTGTGATCCTCTTCCTGGGCCCATTCTTTGATATAGCCATATGGTCCATGATGTCTCGGTTCATCATCAGCGTGCGAGAACTGCATGACCGCGACGTCCTTGGGCGCTGGCACGGGATTGACACCGGATTCGGTGTGTTTTCGCACCCCATTTCCAGTCAAAATGTGGCTGTGTCTGCGATTATGTTCGCGAACATCGCGCGGGGGCAGGGACAGATCGTGGAGGAAGACACGGACGAATCAGAGGTGATTGAACTTGGATCGATGGGAGATAATAGCTGTCGGATTTGATCGAGTCGGGTATGAGTCCTAGTGCTCAGCCATTAATGAATAATAGATGATATGATGGGACGGAGATAGACGTAATTTATCTATGCATATGTCTTGTCTTCTGAAGTTCATGTATCTTCATCTTCCAATGCGGCACAATGTAGAGATCGTCTCAACGCAGCTTTTCCTCTGTGCGTGTCGTTTGGTTTTGTGCGACAAATATTTTCGGGAATTATACATGGCTGTTGTGGAAACCGGCACGCTGTTCACATTCCTCGAGGCTATAACAGCGTATATGATGCTACCAAAGGCTACCATCATCCTGGAGCAAATGGGCACCCCCACACATCGCAAGGTCGCGAAAGGCTGGAGGCAGAAACTTGATTCACGGCTAGAAAGCGCGCAACACTTCAGAATTGACATGGACGAATATTTTCTCTGTAAAATGCGGCGCATACCGCCGATAATCATAATCCATCACGGACACGAGCGTCCATGCGCTCCTGAAACTTGCCGAGATTCAGTTGACAGAGCCGCAGGAAAGACCAGAAATCGGATCCAGGAATCGACATGACACTTAATGAGCCAGTCATATTTCCCCATGGGCATGCACACTCTCAGTCGACAGGCACCATCGTTCACCCCATAGGGTACCCGGTTGAGCTGCAGTGTGATAGGCCTAGACGCTCTATCCAGTATCAGCGACACTCGTGCGGAAGAAGAACAAGAGGCGGGAATGATCGGATAGTATTGAGCGTTATTAGCCTGAGCCAATCGTTGTCTGAGGTGTAAAACGCCAAGTCGAGTCACGTGCATATTCCATGAAAGGAAGATCTCAATTGGTAACTGGTTGACAGTGACAGACAGGTGAAACTGGATATAAGTACCATCTGTCAAGCACTGAGGCGGCCTTCCCCGACATAGTGACACTCTTCTCGTTCTCGGGCAGTCGGCGAGACAGCCAGAGATGGACCACAGTCACCCATTGACGCCATCAGCTCGAACATTGTCTGCCTCTGCGTTACGTGAAAGATTATCCAAATTAACGCCTTCGCCGTTGCGCCCTGTCGCCGCCTTACATGCATCAATCGAGTTGAGTGATCCTTTCCACTTTGCCCACACACCGAAACCATGGGTTATCCGAATACTGAACCGTCTACTTTTAGTTTTGTACCGACGAAGATACCCCGGAGACGTAGATTGCAAACAATGGCGGTCGCTGCCTGGTCCACCTTACTTGTTAATTCTATCTTCCTTTTTCTAATTCTATGGTGCGAGGCTGTTTTCTTGCATCGGTGTTTGACTCACCTTGTATGCTCTCAAGTTCGATTCCAGCCCTCTGGCCGTTCCTCGCTATTTATGTCGCGTGGATACACTGGATCGATAAATGTCCGGAGCATGGCACTAGGCTGAGTCCGTGGTTTCGTTCTTTGAAGATATGGCAGTACTTTGCGGACTACTATCCTGCGTCGTACGTTTCTAAAGCATCTCGAGTTCTCAGTCTTTTAATTGCCGTATGCCACATACCCAGATTAATGAAAGTGAGTTGAGAGCCTCTCGAGTCTCTAGTCACTTGGCCTAAAGTTCCTGTAAAGGAATCTGATTTGCCGGCGGACCGACCATATGTATTTGGTTATCATCCACATGGTTCGTCCCGAATGCCAATGATCTTACCAGCATTTGTCTAACTCGTTCGACTCTAGGAATCATAGGAATGTAAGGGACTAATTATTGTTAACGAACTCTCTTCCAATGTGCTCTCACAGGGGTGCAATGGCCACTTTCGCAACAGAAGGTTACTCTTCTATCCTCTCGTAAAGCCACATACTGAGAATCGGAGCAACTAGCCACCGGTTTTTCCCTCGCATTTCCAGGGATCCAGCCTCACCTTCTTACACTCACAAATAACTTCAATGTACCTCTGTATCGCGAGATCCTCATGGCCCTTGGGATTAGCAGTGTTTCTAAGCGATCGTGCTCCAACATCTTGAAACGTGGCGCGGGGCAGGCAATTGCTATCGTGGTCGGTGGTGCTGCGGAAAGCTTGAGTGCCCGCCCAGGCACGGCAGACCTGACGTTGAGAAGGAGGTAAGTCGAAGACAGTTAAAGTAATGATAACTCTCGTACCTTGAACTCGTAGGCTGGGATTCATCAAAGTCGCGATTCAGCATGGGTATGTCAGATTACTTCTTGAAAACCAAGTATCTCGCCGCTCATTCACGTCCATGTTGCAGTGCTGACTTAGTACCGGTTTTTTCCTTCGGCGAAAACGATGTGCGGGTTCTACGTTTGAATGGAACTTGTCTTGAACTAACCCCATTATTCCTCTAGATCTACGAGCAAATGCCGAATGAAAAGGGAACTACCGTTTACGCTTTACAAAAGAAGTTCCAAATCATGTTTGGATTCACCCTCCCTTTGTTCCATGGACGTGGATTATTAAATTGTACGTCTTATTCTGACTTCCTGATGAACTGATTCTGCATCTCCCATCTACAGATAACTTGGGACTAATGCCCTATCGTCGGAGGATCGTGTCAGTTAGTGAGTTATTCCGTAACCCCCCAAATCTTCAGACTCTTTGACGTCAATAGTTGGCCGGCCAATCCATACCCAGCAATGTGATAGGCCGTCGATTGAGGAAGTGACTCGGGTGCAGACGCTCTATATTGAAGAGCTAACCCGGTCCGTCCGGTTTTTCGATGCGGCCTCTATCACATTCCCTAACCCAACTTGCCACAGAATCTGGAACACATACAAAGATGAATTTGCAAAGACACGTACCAGGGAGCTGAGCATCATCGACTAAACAACCTTTTCCATAATCCTCCTGTTTAATTTTCCCTCAGCGTGTATAATATGGGTGGGGACGTATCGGACGATGAATACATAGAATGAAGACTAATGCAAAGTGTATAGCAGGCTCTGGGAGATGCGTCCCTAGTTTGACGACCAGAAATACAAACCAGCGATTTCAGCCCGAGTGGCTCTGGGGTGCCAGACGATTGGATTGTTTAGTAGTATCGTTTGATGTGACCGACTTTTACAAACGACGACAATCTCGATCGACCCTTGAACACAACGATCGATCATCTCTGACTCAACAGGTGTGTGCCAGTCACAGCAGATCGAGAAAAAAAGGTGACGATGTTTCAAAATCGAGTGTTCTCGCTCTCTTCGGCTCGGTGACGTCCTGCCAACCTTTCTGGACATATTCTCGGAGAGTCGAAAGAAAGCCAGGATCCAATACAGCCGGGCTCCCCATAGTCTGGTGATCATGATCAGACTAGGTTGCAGGTCGGTGTATCGTTCAGTCTTGTCAGCTGTGTCAATTACAGCTCCTCACAGAAGTTGTATAACGAACGTGGTATCATCACGATCCCTATGTACAAAACCCCAAAAAGAGTCGGGAAAATAAACAGAACGAGCGTGTATAAATCAGGTATCAAAAACCTGATATCTTTAGGATCGAAAGGTATTATATAAGTCCGGGTTCAACCATCTACGTCTGTTAAAGCGCGACGCCGGCTGACACGCTCACGATGTCGTACTATTCGTGCCGTTGATGTACGGTGCGCACACGTTAGGGTCGTGGTAAGCAGAAGGATCCTTTGTGAGGAATCCCATGCTCAGGCCCTCGAGATAGGACCTAACAAGATCGGGTCATCAGTTATCGACTGTTCCGACACAGAAGCACTTGGCGCTCGCTTTGTACTACATACCATTGCCGAGCCAACGCGGTTCCGTTTGTCAGGCTCGAAATCTCAGTCTTGAAGTTCCAAAACTAAAGTCATTCACGGGTTCGGTTTGAGAAGAGATAGTCTCGTGCACGCAAAAGGCGACCATGACTTACAATCCATCCAGCACCTTTGCTGTACGCCCATTTCTGAGCGTCTGCCCACTTGTAGAGGAACGCGTCGGTGGCATTGAACTGGGTCGGAAGTCCCCATTCGCCGAACCAGAGAGGCGAGTTATGGAGGGCGGCATCGTTTTGGATACGCTGCAGGTCTAAGAGTATGGCAGGGTGAGCAGTATGTCTCAGAAACGCAATGAATTGGCTTACTGCACACGCTTGTCAAGTAGGCATCCGGATTCGCAGCGGCAACACCCTGGAGAAAAAGATGAGTAGGGCCAAAAGACACCACGTGGACTGCATTACCCCGAATCTTGTGTGTGTGAGTAGAAAGACACATAAGAGATGATCAGCCGACTTACGAGTAGTACAAATGATTGTCGTATCCTTGAGGTCCAATCGCAGCATCTGCGGGGTTAGGTGGGTTGTCGTATTGCCAATTAATGTCCATGAAGCTTGGGGCGATGTAAGCTATACTATACGTCGCGCATACCGGGAATCTTACCTGGTAACCAACGAAGACCGGTCGGACTTGAATAACGACGATGTAAACACCCCCTCGAGCCCGCACCCGAAGGCAATGTCGAGGATGATAGGAATAGCGTCCTGAATTGCCGATACAACTTGAGCATTGAATAAAGGGGATGAACATGCATCACCAAGAGCGGCAGTAAAGTTCGTCGTTGAGGTAGAGTCGTTCAAGGACATGCCAGGAATCGGAATGCCAAGAGTGAGCTCCACGACACGAATAGTTTGGACAAAGTTGATCTGGACTGGAATACAGTATCAGACTCCAGATAGGTCAATAAACACGGGGAACATACATTCGCCATAATCCGGTGTCTGCGTAGCATCCATGATGGGCTCGTTAACGGCCTCGATGGCGAAAACACTACCAAAGTTGGGATCGAGATGTGCGAGCGATGTCATCACAGCAGTCCAAATCAATGCACGGTGATAGTTATAGGGTGTCTAGCAGGCAGGTCGTCAGGTCGTACCATGTATGTCGTCATTGTGTACTGACATAGAATTGAACATCAGTGGTGCAGCTACCATATATTCAGCTTCAGTGAATTGTCCGTGCGCCGGACCACGTACTTTCCAGTGAATTGTTGTCCAGGTGTCTGAACGCCAGGCAATGCATGGTGATCCAAAATTACCCCAATTCCAGCTTCTTTTAGCCATGACAAGCCACGACTCTGTCGAATCAGCCCAGGTGAAGATTTTGGGACTAGTTTCTTGCTTTAAAGTACATACAAGGTACGCCAGACCTCCGCGAGGGTACGCCTCTGTCCGACGGTTCACGAGTGCTTCAACGAT
This sequence comes from Boletus bicolor, assembly GCA_003316205.1. Taxonomy (NCBI): domain Eukaryota; kingdom Fungi; phylum Basidiomycota; class Agaricomycetes; order Boletales; family Boletaceae; genus Boletus; species Boletus bicolor. The sequence goes on from QFEM01013545.1 coordinate 8,383, forward strand.
CCAATATCCGAGCTGGACGATCGCCGGGTCCCATTAGAATATGATATAATATAATGTGCATACATACCGGGACTCGAACTGTGTTGATCCCTGCCTCTTTGAGCTGATCGACGTGGGACTCGGTGAACCAGGTATCCCAGTGTTGGGCGAATTTTCCATCAACCGTGTTGGGATACGCTTTGGCGAATGCACTACGTTCCATGTATGCGTAAGATTACGGATCGCGTTGTGGCGCACGATCAACTTACGATTCGGTAGCAATGCAATCTGCACAATTTGCACACGATTGCCCACCCATGTCCTGCCATTCTGAAGAGCGTCAAGACGAGCCAGTGTCATAACGCAACGGGTGCGCGTACCTTCTGGGAGCATCCAAGGCTCGAGCACAAGCCTACACCGCCGACGGGATCAAGAGTCCAGTAGAACAACGAAGTTGAGATGCACTCACCATGAACCCAGGTTTACACCATATATCTTGTAGTCTGGTAATCCCGCAAGGACCTGCGAAAAGAGCAACGACAACAGGAACAGAGACGAGCCCAACAGCAGGCTCCTCATCGTGGGGTTATGGAGAGGTTGAAATTTGGACCCGCAAAATGCCCTCACGGAATCGCTTAAATATAATACATCCTGCTCGGCATTGCGACCGTGTTCACTGAAATGACCCTGTGATCAAACATATAACGAAAATGATTACATGAAGGCTGAACAACAATCGGAAGCAGGGAATGAATCACAGCGGAAGAAGTGCGGTGGTGGATCTGCTGACCCGCCAGAACTATTGATAAGTCGCGAATTTGATCCCCGTGTGTTCGAACTGAGTATGTACCATCATTTTCTGTCTTTGCGGTGGCGCATTTGGCGACTTACACGTCATTATTGCAGGCCGGCCGCAGTTGAACATGCCAGGGTTTACTGTCAAAACATCTCAGTAGCACCGAGCTTGGCATCTTTGCAGTGCGGAACGCCGTAGACAGGTCCAAAGAAATAAAGCTGATTGGGACAACATTGTTCACGAGTAGGTGCCGTATCGATCCTGCCCACGTAAGAGAAACGTTATTAAAAATAGAGCCGCCTTCCACTGTCGGTCACGTGCGGCGGTTGCCGCTTGCCATTCTGCTCCGATTTCTCCGAAACCGTTTCAGTCACGCGCTGTGCTTCCAGATCACAAGATCGCGCCTGTTTTTTTATACCAAGGAGGCATCAGAATCTTCCTGGTAAGGCCCCCATGGGCTCTCATGCCCCGTTTCAAATAATCCACAATTGATCGCTCGTCCAATACAGTAGAAAATGTCATAATGCAAAAACCTCATGCTTTTGACTCTCCCAAACGCTAGCGAAGATTAAGGTTAAATTTCATGGTACAGTAGAACCCCTTGTAACCCATACCCTATATAACCCATGACCCCTCATAACCCATGCATTTTTGGAGTTCCTAAGTCGCTATGTGGGGGTTAGCAACCATACCGTAACACATGACCCCCCTATACCATGCCTTTTGGCCTAAACCGAGGGGCATGGGTTACAAGGGGTTCTACTGTAATCCACCCAGTGACTCTTAAATCCCCAAAAATCTGTTGTGTATGTACCGGCGAATCGGCCTCAAATCGGCCTCCGAGAGGGCGGGAAAGTGACGTAAAGAAACCTAATCATAAGCGAAGCGAATTGGCATACGAGAATCGTGACAGGAAAAAATTGCAACTGAAACTCGGGAGTGCTAGTGGAAAAAACGACTGCCACGGACGTGATCGCGCTTACTCTTGACATATCAATATGCTTCATGTCTGGCGAGCCACCAGGACGGTGTGTAACGTTATCGCTTGATGACTTTACGTTGAGAGCTGTGTATCAAGGAAAAAAAACAGGCCGCCGGCATCAGGAGGAGTACTTTATGACGTTGCCGCCTGTCCTCCAATCAGAGCCTTCAAAAGTCGATTAAAAAGGTAATCAAAGGTCCTATGAGAATATTTTTTTGCCGAGGAAGTACTGGTTAGGATCATTTTTCGTTGCACCGATCTGAGAATACCCAAAACCAGTACAATTCCTGGACTAACCCAATGATTGAACGTAGTTCTTAACAGAAAAGGTGGGCGTTGCCCGCTATGTGAGGAGTTCCGACCTTCAGATAAGCTCCTCGATGGCCGGGCACCTGGGCACTCTTGGATGAGTCTCACCTTCGGAACATTCGAAGGGTGTAAGCGACGACACTGCTTGGGAAATTTTGCATCATATCATCTTCCTCCCATTCAACGGCGGAGATGAACAGCAAAGAAAAAGGCGATATGCAAGTCCCTCACTCGGAGAGCTCCCTGAAAGGGGGAGAAGGAAGTATGTCAGCGCCCGAATCCCCTGCAGAAAAGGAATCGGATGTGCAATCGCAAGGTTTCCCTGAGGGCGGATTTGCAGGGTGGGCGACCGCTATTGGCGCGTGCGTACAGATGCAATTTTCCTCGCGATGGCCCTCGACGTTCCTAACGACGCCCGAACAGATTTCTCGTTCAGTTCTGCACGTACGGGTGAGCTGTCCAAGCGCAACTGACCACTAGCGTAGTAGTTTCGTTTCGAGTACTTACCAGCCATCCCCGATTGTTTAGATACTCGATCTCGTTTGGGGTGTATCAAGGTATGGTGGTCATCGTTCTATCGAACTGGATCGTTAACTAGAACCTCTGAGACTTCTATGTTCAAACGTACATCACCAACGAGACATCCTCCACCATCGCGTGAGTCGCCCATCTTGCGATCGAATTTCTCCTGTTCACTCGTGCCCCTCAGATGGATTGGGAGTATAAACGCATTTTTAATCGAGATATGTGGGCTTTTAGCCGGCAGGATGTACGATCGTGGTTATTTGTGGGTCCCACGCTACAGATCATCGTCCTCGTGCTGACTTATCTCCATCTAGTTATTATATACTTTATGGGGCATCCTTGCTGCAAGCCTTTTCCATTTTCATGCTTTCACTGGCGCGCCCAGACAACTACTATCAGGTGCGCATACACGATCAGTATAAACTCTGATCGTACGGGTTGACGAGGACGTCAAGGTCTTTCTCGCTCAGGGGATAGCATCTGGATGTGCCGTGGGGTTGTTGTACGTCCCTTCACTGGCGGTGTTGTCCCATTATTTCGACAAGCGGCGCGCACAAGTCATGACGTTTGCCTCATCCGGCGCTTATCTCGGTGCAGTGGTGCATCCTATCATGTTGAACAACACGATCAATGGCCAACTTGGTTTTTCAAACGGCGTTCGCGCTAGCGCCGCACTCATCAGCGGGCTCTTGCTGATCGCCAGCCTTTTGATGAGAACAAGACTTCCGCCTT
>QFEM01013557.1:0-13734 GCA_003316205.1 Boletus bicolor
GTTCTTCCGGTATGCGATCCAGGACAGTGCGAGGTGGTGCTACGTAGAGCGAGACTGGGGAGAACTCGGACCAGGTCGTCTGTGGACTTGCTACAGGTGGAGAATATTGAAGGCTACGTTCAACCCGCTCTGGGCGCGATCGACGATTGCATAGAGCCTGCGACAAGCTGCGTATGGGCCAGACATCAGAGAGCCTTCGTTGACGCTCCCTGTTGAGAACGGGTGGTGGTCGAGTGAGCGGGGTTAACGTTTTCTCGTCGCATGGAAACTTTTCGTGGCTTGTTTTGATACGCTGCTGTGGTGACCCGGCCGTGTTCTTCACGGGGTTTGATTTCCGCCGTCCAAAACACTTCGAGGGCGTAGGGGAAACTCTCCTCCCTGTGGTCCTTGATCGCCTTCGTAGCATTTCCCCTCCGATGACCAGGCCGATGAGCCCGCCCAAGATTAGGACGATCACGACGACCGCTGCTACGATATTTCCCGCTATATCAGCAGGTTGATTTGGCCCTTGAAGTTGATTATCCACAACCGGGATCGCTGATGGTTCTGGAGCAAGCATGACTGACTCGGATGGCGTTGGAGTAATTGGAGGAGGACCTTCAAGAACAACTGAGGGCTGTGATGCTGCGTCAAGAGTGCGTGGCTTGGATTGTCCAGTACGCGGAGCTGGGGATTGCCCTGGTGGACGATGGGGGGAACTCAGCGCCTGACGCCGGAGGCGGTGAAGGTGTCTTCCAGACAGGGGATTCGATGAACGGACAAGGATGGGTGAAGGTGTAGGCGCCATCGTTGCACTGGGTCAGGTCGTCTATGGGTAATAGAGAGTGCGCTCGCAAAGTCATAAATACCTTGGCGGCTGACAGTAACTAGTCTTTCCGGTCAGCCAAGGGACTCGGGATTGCGGCTGACAGCGAGTCCATTAATGGCGGGGTGATTCCTGGCAAGTTCGGCATGGACGGACTGTTCCATGTTCACACTCACTGGATATGCGGATACTGTGGTCGCCATTCGAGCTGAGCTTTGTAGGACATTACCTCCCCAAGCTGCTCTAATTTTGGTTTCCGAGCGACTTCAGAATACGGCTGAGACCTGCAAGAAACTTGCCCGACACGGGGTGAGATCGGACACGCGCACTCCCCTTGGAGGAAGAAGAGATTTTGGATAGGTTGATCAAATAGTTCGTTCAACAAAAGTGGCATACATTTGCTTATTGCATCTGCATGCTGGAAACACAAAGTTCAACCAGCGAGGGCTAAAACAAAAACACAGGACTGTTGAATAATGCTTCAATGAGATAATAATTCATTAGTGTGTTAAATCAGCATTCCTCTGTGAAGATCAATCAGTATTGTGGCAGCCATCCGAGACAGGACCACGCACGCGATTCCAGCAGTTTGCAGAGTCCTGGAAGGCGTAAATGTGAGGCAGGAATGTGTTGGGAAATGTAAATAGGCTCACGAAATAAATCCGCAAATCATAGCTGACCCAGCAAGCGTCGCAATTGGTTTTGCCTGCGACGGGGCGAGGGCGCTGAGCACACCAATCTGAATGCCCAGTGAACCCAGGTTTGCAAAACCACAAAGCGAGTACGAAGCGATCGTGTATGCGCGCGGTGAGAGAGGATTAGAGCTAGCCTGGATAGCTTGAAGTTCTGGACCGACTTCATCAAGTATATGATCCCCTGATTTAACCGATCACGCACCAAGATAAGCTGCGAACTCGTTTTCAATCAATTTCGTAGCAAGCAGTTGAGAGACACGTAGGATCTCGGCAGAGGGTACACCTGATCAGGAAATTCGTGAAAAGAGCAGGGCAGATAAGTTTGGACCCGGTACGGACCGAGGAAGAACGTGATAGGGTATCCGATATACCCCAGAATAAGTTGCAGCGTAAGTTGGTGAATTCCAAATCCGCGGCCAACCCAAGTCAACACGCCGTTGATGGTTGCGATAAGGGACAGAATGATAAGCACATTTGTCCTGTATAATACCACATCAGCAAGTGGGATGCTCTTTCGAGGGAGAAATCTCACAAAATTTGCCCGGCGACATTGAGTCCGAACAGGCCACCCTTAGAAAACGCGTGGAGTGCATTCACAGGAACATCCTCGGCCTTCTGTTCTCCACGGTCGATGACAACACGTCCACGGGTGACGGGTTCATCCACTTCTGGGATACGCATTTTACTGATAGCTATGGAAGCGGGGATACTCATGACAGAAGATGTCACAAGGTTCTGGGGAGGGACGCCAAGTGAAACGTATGCACTGAGGACCGCACCGGAGATGGTCGAAAATCCTAAGCAGCCTTTCGTTAATGACAACCTCCATCCGCAAGCTACTGGCACCCACCGGATGTCATGATAAGGTGAATCTCAGATGGTGTCATAACATTGACATATGGCTTGACCAAACAAGCTGACTCTCCTTGACCAACCCATGGCGAGGCAGAGGCGACGACAGCCTCGGCACCGGAGACGTTCATCAGTTTGAAGAAGAACCACGCGCTTGTTTGACTAGGTGACTGGCTCTAGTAGCATGGAAGATCGTACTTACAATCCCTTGATAATCCATTGCATTACTCCGAGCTGTACACGTCAATAAAAACTAGGGTCGGTAGAGGGCCGAAAAGACCCACGTGATAAAGCATTTGCACAGTTGCAATGAAGAAAATAATGGCTGCAAGCTGTGACCCGTTAGTGAAGTAAGAAAGTATACAAACATTGTCAGCTGACAGTATTGACGAAGAACCAGTTTTTGGCGATGGTTTGGGCATCGAAGAAGAACTGTGCACCAACGTAGGCTTGCGTTAGGTAGTCATACGCCAGATTCGCAATGTAGTGGAACAGCGAGTAGCCAGCACCGGTCTTGAGCACGAAAAGAGCAACAGCCTGCTGAATAAACAGCCCAACAACGACGGTGGGCCTTTGCACTTTCAGATGACTAGACAAGTCAAAACTACAGCGCATACCAGCATATGGCAGAGCGGTTGGTGGAGGAGAGGTAGAAGCCGCATTGGAAAATGAACAAACCCAACACCGAGATTGCTCTGTGGCCATAGTCATCACCCTGTGTCGTCGATCAATACTGAGTGGGATTCATTGGAGAATTCTGCGAACCGCGGCGAGCGGGAAACCGAAAGCAGATCCAAAAACAATGCCGAGGAGGCACAGCCAACCGATGGTCAATCTCAAATGGCGGGATAGACGGTACCAAGGCTCCTGAACGAGAGGGACCCATACAGCGGCCACTGGGCGTATGACCACTGAGTTTGGGATAAACCGAAACGCGATGATGCTGGAAGTCGAAACTCGGTATATAAGATCCCTGAAATCTGGGATAAAGTCTTGCACTTACGTTAAAAAGAACCAGGCAAAGAACGTCTGTACAACCCTACGAGACTTCTGAGCACGTACGGAGCATCCTTGAAAGACACACTTACCATCTACCGCGCGTCGCTTTTAATACCATGGAAGAGATCCACCAACCAAGAATTAACGCAGCCAGGCCAATAAGAAAGACGACTCGTAGTTTCTTGTCGAGCCTACTTCCCTGCCAGGCTCCTTCTTTCTTATCGTTGTTACCGAGTGCATCGTCGCGTTCGACGTCTACCTTTTCTTTGACATTTGATGAACTTGATACCGAGAGTCTCCTCTGGATTGCAGCTGGATGAGTGTCTGTCATTGTTATGCTCAGTAAAACGGAAGCGAGGGGGACCAGAGGCAAAGCCGTTATAAGACCGCATGACCCGGGGGTTGTATTTGAGTTAGGGCGTGCCTCGTCCCATCAGAATCGTCTGTTGCGAATCCTGGTGATCGCGTGGAATGATAACGACATTCGAGCACAGCAGATATCAGTCCACCAAGTTGGTCTTGTAGTAGACAATCTTCAATGTCATTTCATCGAGTACTACTGGTTAGGACTCGACCAATTGGACTCCGGGCTACTTGCTCCCAAGCCTTATCGCTTACCTTTCCCAGTACCCCGAGAAGGTCGCACCAGTAGCAAGAATGCACTGGGTGTACTATTACTGTTATCGGCGGGCTGCTGTATCACGGGGTTGCGGTCGGCTAGCTTGGAAGTTCATGTGATACACAATCTGATGGGAATGGGCCAGTCCACAAGAAAACCGTCAACGCTATATCACTACCCGATATCAACAGCCCACTACACAATGTACATGCACGACGAGTAGCTATGTAGTTGATGTAAATCTTGCAAAATTGGGGCCGAACAACTCGTCACCCTGTCTTCTTTATCACACCTTCAACGCTTTGATTAACTTTCCGCTAGCGATCGCAAGCCATTCGCCGGGAGCCGTCGAGTGACCGGTGTTCATCGTCATACCAGGAATTTGCGGCGACCACGCAAGGTTTGTCACCTCACTGCTCGCAGAATACGCCATGATCGGATCAGTGATAATTCGCTTCTTTACATCCGGTCGAGGGGAATTCAGCCGTGAATTCGCCGTACGAGGTGAAGTTGCCGTCTGCGTATAACCTGCAAGATCCCAGAGTAACACCTGACAGTCATCGCCTATAGTATGCGTCAGTTACGTTGTTTCAACATTTGACATCGAGATGCATTTACTTGCGGTGGCAAGTAGAGGTCGTTCTGTGGTACTCCACCCCATAGAATTTACTTGGCTACGGTGCCCTCTCAGTTCAATAACCGGCTGCCCTGGACTTCGCATGTCCAAGATCTGCACGTCTGTCCCATCCATGTGGAAAGTAGACATGTAATTCGAGTCGGCAGGATTAAATGCGATGCGGAGCAATGGGGACGTTGGGAGGCGAGTGGATGATGTCGAAGAGGGAGCACCCTTTGGTGTGGGTGTCTCATAAAGAATGGTGGAGTGCTCTAGACTCCGCAAGTCGAAAGCACGAAGACTTCCGTCAGCACCCACGGAGACGAATATATCCGTGGATCCCGGAAGCCAGGCAACATCATAGACTTCCCGGTCGTGTGCGATAAGCTGGGTGATGGCCGTTGCGGTGTCGATATTCCAAACGGTACATGTCGTATCAATAGACGATGTCACGACGAGACTAGGTGCCTTTTCGTTCCAGGAGAAACTTGTCAAAGGCGCACCCGTGTTCTGGCTTTGTACCTTTGATTGCTTGAGAAGGATCAGTACAATTTTTGACCTTGGAAAGTGCAAGCCTACCCCAGATAAGGCGGTTTTCAGAGTCAAACGATGACCACCACCACTTGGCTGTCTCCCTACATATGCGGATGACGCGGGCGGTACGTCCCCAAAGTATTCCCAAACTCTCAATGCGTCGCCGGTGGTGGCAAGCAACTCGGCAGATGGCGCCTTTCCTGACCAAGGGAAGCCTCCTGCGCTCGCAGGTTGCCATTGCAAGTTCGTAGCGGGGTATCCGTGATTTGCCTCGACGAGGGTAACAAAGTCAGGGTAGTCGGTGTAGTCGTCCTCCACAAGAACTCGCTCGTCCTGAAGCCCGACGATTGCGATCCGATTGCGATAATCCTCTGTGAAGGAGGCAATGCCGAGACGAAATGCCGAACGAGGACGAGACTGGTGGCCCGGCGCTGTGGACTTGCACCAATCAATGGCATGGACGGGCCCTCGCTGGTGTCAGACTGTTGTTGGCACACGAACGTAGGTTAACTTACAAGGTGCCTCGTACTGAAGCAGTGTCGTCTGGGTCATATGGAAGAGGTTTGAGGCGGGCGTTCGTCTACATGTGGCTGTGAAACGTTAAACTTGCGCACTTGAACGTTCGACTACAGAAACCCAAACATAGCCGGCTCACACTCTCATTTGGGGATTATCACTCGGGCTGGGAAATCAGAAAGCACGATTGCTCAAGCGTGAGATGGTTTACATCGAAGTAACTATGTACAAGACAGCATGTCAGAGGTGGAAGACCCAGTATAGCAGCGCAGTAGTAATAGATAAGAGGCAGTGGCGGAATTGAACATTCGCGAGGATTGGATGGGGCGTCGTGTCGAAAAGTGCCGGGATGCTGGTGGGAGACAGAGAGGGAGAGATCGTTGTGAGAGATGGTAGGGGAGGAAGTCGGATAATTGCATCGACAAGCGCCCTCGAGTTTTCGGGTGCAAAATGCCCAAGAAGAATTCATGAGTGATAACATCAGCAGAATAAAGAAAGATAAGAAAAAGGTGGCGAAAGCCGGGTGAGTGGGTTTTCTCGCAACTTAGTCAGTATCGACCATGGATATCGCGCCGCATTGTTCGCAGAAGCTCCACATCGTTCTTGAACCGTCGGCGCCGGCAGAGCATGCAACGCGAAGCTTGGGAATCTGAGAACATTGAGAACTGACGGAATCAAGGTATGCATAAACAAGCCAGGATGTTGTCAAATCACTACAGTAGTGGAGCCGCGAAATTACTTACCCATGGTGAGACAAAGTGCTGATAGGTTGCATCAAACCAACGACCTTAGGAGATTCGGAAGGGTCGAGAGTAGGCTGATGCGCACTGTATCTGGGGTAAAGAGCTAATATCACGATGAGATTGTCCATTAAGAATAGACTTGGATGGAAGCGCATACACTCACGAGAATTGTAATCAACCGCTTCAGACAAGCCAAATGAGCTGCTAGATGTGCTAGCGGTGGATACGAGACGAGTGTGGTGGTTCTCAGGGAAAAATTGCTCCGAATCAGAAGAGGAAGAATCAGACATAGCAATGTCATGGTCGGGCTCGTAGCCGGGGAACGGAACCAATTTTAGTTGTTTGACGGTCTGACAGGTGGTAAATATATGAAGTATAGGAGGTCTGGAGGCAGACAAACCTGGGGGAAGTCCTCAGAAGAGTCCAAGTCAAGCTTGCGTTTCATGGCCATGTCTGAGAATGAAGGGGGGAGAACTTTACGGAGTGGAGAGAGGGACGCTAACAGAAGAGTGGTAGCAGTCTTGAGAAAGGAGAGCAATCCAACTTACCGCTCCAACTTATACATATCCCAGTTTGCTAGTATTTGTCCTCTGCCACGGAGTTTAAAGTGTGACGGAATTCAAAAATTTCTGTGCCGAGGCGCCGCTCCTGCCGTATATGGGTTACGCTGGAATCTTCCGATTGGCTACCCTGGCCCGCGCGATCGCACCGCCGCCGGGGGTGGAAATTTGGTAAACCTCCCCGAGACAGTGTGATGCTTGGTACCTGTGACAAGCAAATATCTGTCACCCTGTTTCTGTGACCGGGGATAATTTGAGCTGTCACGCTTGGCTACTGTCGTGGCATCCAACCATGTCAGACATGCCACCGCCAGCTTTCCTGGATCCCCTTCTCGAATATTTGGACCAACATCTCCCACCAGCGCTTTACTCGTTCATCACCTCATTCCTCTCACACTCCCTGGCCCTGCTCACCGCATTTATATCCCTCGTCTCGACCCTCCTCGCATCCAAACCTTGGGAGTGGGACGCGCAAACCATCATACCACCCCTCATCAGCTTTCTAGCGGCATATCTCGCACTGGTAACCTTGTACAGAACAACAAGCTGGATATTCAGAACCACGTTCTGGTTTATCAAATGGGGAATGATACTCAGTGTTCTGGCAGCAGGTGCAGGCTGGTACTTGGGGAACCACGATATAAATGGTGCAGGGACAGGCCTTGTTGCAAACTTAGGTGCCGTTCTTCTCAGTGCACTGCACGGCGGTGACCGTGACGGTACTGGTGCACGTTTCTCAGAAACAAACCCTCGCGCCTCGAAGCATCGCACGAGACCATGGGAATCCTTTGAGAATCGATGGCCGTATCGCGAGGGTAATCCGACCCAAGTTCGGGACGGCGATGCCCAGCAAATCATGTCCGACATCGTGACAACAGCAAATCGTATCTTGATGGAAGGCGGATGGTGGGACGCAGCTAAGAGTGTCTTCACCCAAAGTGATCCGCAGAGTGGGGAGGGGCGTTCTAAACGGAAAGGCGATAGGTCGTTACATAGATAACTCCCATCTGCTGCTTAATGTTACGACAACGATCGATGACCAGGATTTTCCAAGGAAAAGGTATATCGTCGAGCTAAGGACAAGTCGATACAAATATTGAGCGTAAGATCCTGTTTTCTTCTAATTTGCTCCCTCCGCAACTTGGGGGTTCGTGTAGCGGTAGCTTTGAAACGGATGAGAACACTTGCGCGCAATTTCAAATAGATTCCTTACTGAGCAATGCGGGCTAGTTGGCTGAGGCCCGTCCCGCCAACGAATAAGTTGACCTTGGAATATTGGTTATAGAGAACCAGAGTGTCAAACGTGACTTACTGCGGCCAGGCTGTAGTTGACTGGTATGATGACAAATGAATACCGCACCCAGATCATTCCCGTTGCCATCAAAGCTAATGGGACGCAAATGAGCATATACATTGTGGTACAAATCATTTACAGACATACCAAGGTTTTGGGATACGCTCAGCTTTTCCGCTGGCCGATTCAAGTCTTTCAGACCTGCAGCAACCAAACACCACTTCATCAACGGAGCCCAAAAGAACACCGTCTTGGGACCTATTTGCGCAAACGGGGTGCCCACATAATTTTAATGAGTCCCGAGCCGGAAGTCAGTAGCGTTACGAAGCAGGAGATCTTGGAATACGAACCGGCTGGGTGGTTCATGAATGCAGAGAATCGAGAGCCTCCCGCTGATGCTGCTGCGCCTGACATGTTGTTCGAACGGTGAAAAGACGATACGGGAGGAGAACGGTCGTGTGAGAACAACTCCTAGCCTGTGAATCGTGACAAGTGTGACACATGACTTACACTACCTAGTTGTATACCGGCCTCGTAGCGTACAAGGGAATTAGAATTAACAACTCTCATATGGCGTCCCCGATCCACTTTTCCGCCAGACTCTCCCAGCATCCCGTCAATTGCATGTGTCTTCCTGGACAAGTAACGAAAACTACGGCACCTCGCTCATCGAGGGTGCGCAGACCAATCCAATCCTCTGTGTACAATGGCTGGAGCTTCATGGGCACGATAGTCTTATCCTGAACGAGTGGTCCAAGGTACTCCTGTTCTGGAAAACGATCGGAAGTGTAGCGCACATCTTGCTCTGGCGGAGCTTCGGATCCAAACCATGCACTCTCCTTAGGAACTACGGTCTCATCTTCCGCGAAGAGGACGAGGATAAGGTGTTGTAGTGAAGCAAGATTTTCAACATAGGTCTGATTTCTCGCAGACGGAAGGAGAACCTCGTTGTTTATATCAGCGAGGAAGCTGCCTGAAGACATATACAACGACAAATGCGCTGGATCTCTGAAGTATTGTGCCTGTCGGGTTCATGTTTGAGTTTCAGATGAGGGACAAAATAAGGCAATTTCGTCCAACCTGTACTAGATTCTCCTGTGCCCATTTGCTATATACCCCAGCCTTTGCGGCACTGCGAGCGACTTGACACAATAAGTCAAAGGAGCTGCACGATGGCAGGTCAGAGATGCCCATATGCTGTGATCCGAAAGTAATGAGGTTGTGCACAGGTGGAGTGTTATTTCGCTCCACATAAGCGCGCAGGAACTGGCCGCCTTGAGAGAAGCCGATGGCATCAAACCCCCTGCTAAGCTCTGGAATCGAGGTAAGCTGCTCGGCGACAATGGCAAGCTGTTGATCGACATTCCCATACTGGGGGTGGGGTCCCTCAGTAAACAAGATTTCTTAGTGAATACATCACTCACGAATCCGGCACGTTGATCCGCTTTTACATCCTGGTCGATGTAGACGGAGTGGACGAAGATCCCAGGGTGCATCTTCTCCACTTCGCTCTCAAACTGGACCATGCCATACTACCAGGGGTCGGACGTCATTGAAAGCAGCAGCGTAGACGAGGCCAGTCAGTGCCAGACATAGGCTGACGGGGGCGAGCATGGTTGAGAATAAGCAATTACATAATCCAGCCAAGTCTTGACCACGGGTGTCCGCGCTTCAAAGTATGTCTCCGTTATTAATTCATAACCCAGTCTTGAAGGAATGATTCAGTGTTTCATGCATTCAAGTCGGCGATTCTCGGGACTACGTAAGTCCTGGAAATGTATTAGCCACTATTCTCGGAGATAGTGCTATGGAGTCTTCCGGCCACCTAGTTGACGGTTATAGGTGCCGTGGTGTCATTTGTCGCGTCTGTCAACACTTTGTTTCGTCTGCTCTCACCCAGTTTCATGCCTCCACTCATTCGTGCACTTTCGCGACGCGATGCGGTCCTCATCCTCATTGGTGCCTTCTTGATGCACTTCTTCACATCTGTGTCACCTCTGACCTCACAATCCATCGCAAGAACCGCCGGCTTCCAAGTCAACGACAGACCTGTTGTTCATGAACACCCACCACAAACCGAAGAAATTAGTGAATTACTCGTTCCTATCCCACCAGAATCGAGTAGCGAATCGGGGGGGACAAGTACCACATTCCGGACCATGGACTTTTCGGGGCTGTCATCACTACCAGAAACTACCATAGTAGAACACGTTCCTGGATGGACATTATTCCGTGACATATACATGGCGAATGGCACCCTTCTGATCCTGACTTCTTCTCCATCTTCGTTCCCCGATACCAGGTACATGACATCGACCGGCCTCCCCGCACAAAATACCCCAGAGGATAAGGCCCTCCGTGAACCTACCCCATGGAACATGGATATCGTAAGTCCTGAGGAAGCACTTCAGCGGTGGGGAGACCATCCTTCTACTCGTAGAGTTTGGTCAGTCGGGGGCAACACGGTTAGTCCTAACTGCAGAGAACTGATGCAATTTGCTAAACGTCTATTTGATTACCAGCTTCTGTTCAATGACCCACCACAGTGTGCGTCCGCACTTATGCTGGTTTTCGTCTGCGCTTATGATGTTCTAGTTCTAGCACACTACTATCACTTCTGCGCCGAGCTTCTACTCGGAACTTGGTCATTGTGGACAGGCGCAGTGCATCCTGGACCCCCTCCCCCGATTCATCGTGCTATTTTCCCCCACTCTTCCAACGTAGGGTGGCGAGACAAACCAGGATTCAATGGCTATTTCCTACGGGCTGCTTTCCCATCCTTAACGGTAGAAGTCGATGTCGACTGGAATGATCGCGTGGCTGCCACGTCCACTAACATCGACTCGGGTGTTCAACGTGCTTGGCACTTCCCATACCTTTTGCTCGCGGATCGGTCGGCAGCTTTCAGAGGCAAATTGTGCGGCTCGCAGAATCAGCGTACCGCTAGCGAATCGGTTGACGCTTTGATTGCTCGTTCAAAGTTGGACAAAAATGGTTCATGGTGGAGATCGATCAAGCATGCTGTTTGGCATTTCGCGGGGGTGACAATAGATGGCGAGGAGGGTTCTTTCGGGAATCACATGCTGGACAACAAGTCACCGCCCTCACCACCACTCGACTTCGAAGAGACCGAGAAAATTGTGATTACTTACATCTCTCGTCAAGATTCCCGGCGTCACTTGGTCCCTGAAGACCACGAAGTACTGGTCGAGAGTCTGGAGGCTCTCGTACATAGGAAGAACGCAGAAACGATGAGCATGACGCATACAGGTGGCATTGCGGGAAAGGAGTGGGAGCTAAACGTGGTGAAGGCCGAGAAAATGACAAAAGACGAACAGGTTCAACTTGCGGCACGCACGACGGTGAGTTCTCCCCTACACACACACTTGCAACTGACACGGACGCATAGATTTTACTTGGAGTACACGGCAATGGCTTATCACACCTCATTTTGATGCCATGCACCAATGTCTCTGCTGTAATTGAGATGTTTTATCCAGGAGGTTTTGCTCATGATTATGAATGGACAGCCCGTGCATTGGGGATGCGCCACTTTGGCGTTTGGAACGATACGTGAGTGTTTTCTGTTCCGCACGTCAGACACCAACAAGGGACCTCCTCTAGCTATTTCACGGAGGACGCACCTCGCGTGCAGTATCCGGAGGGATTTCAAGGCGAAAAAATACCGGTCTACGGTCCCAATGTCGCTAGTATCATCGAGAAGCGGATTGCAGGAGAATTGTGATGGTGTCATACGTGATTTGCTCAGACTATTCTCTGACGGTGGTTCTTCGTTTCTCTCGGGTTGGATATCTATGTACTTACAGGGCTTGCGGTTATTTGCGGTAATTACAGGCTGCGGCCCTTCCATCTGGGCATGAACGTTGCTTCTTGATCAACCTTTCACAAAACCTACTACGGATAACGTTCTAATGGCGAAAATTTGCACAACATCTTACACCAGAGTCCATGCAGAGTCTACTCAGTCGACGTAGGCTCTAAACACCGTCAACTTTTCAAGAGCATTGAAAGAAACAGGGACGTTGGCCCCTACAAAAACAACATTCCCTGATTTCAGTGCCAGAGATTTACTATCGTTGTCCCATCTGATGAAGCCAGCCCCCTCAGTAGCGATGATAATCGATGGCCCATTAATTGTACTTTGGGACTCCGAACCTCCTTGCACTAGGTTCAACGCAAGGACTGTGAAATCTTGGACAGGAGGATCGTAAGTTACGGTGGCTGAATCTAAACTTTTGGATGGCTGGACGACATGGTTGGACCAAGGTGCAGCCTTGTAGGTCAGACCAGCGAGAAGATTAGGGATGTCCTTTGGTTTCGGAGTGAGACCTGCTCGGATGACGTTATCTGAGTTGGCCATGCACTCCATGATATCTGATCATCATAGTGAGCGCTGATCCTTGCAGGCTTTCACAACGAAACCCTACCTCCAGAAATGTACGCATGTGGTTCTCCCGCGCCGAGAAAAATGGCTTGTCCAGTCTCCAACTTGACGTAGTTCAGCATGAAGGGGCAGAACACTCCAACGTCTCCTGGGTACTGTTCGTTCAGGCTAAGAACGAGGTCCTTGACGTCACTCTGTTCGTGTTCAGCGTTGTAACGCGCCACCAGTCGCGAAAGCTGGACTTTGACAGCGTTCGGATCAGCTTGCATGAGAGCTGAAAAGAGATTCTGCAGTTGCTCTCGTTCGTCGGGCCCCTCGGCTGAGAGAAAGCGATCCGCGACCTGTTCTGAAACCAGTGCACGAAGCTCTGGCACATTCCTGAGGTATGTTTTGATGTCTGGAATGGGCAAGAACCCGCACAGGCCTCTGAAATCCGTCAACGCGATCGCCATTTCGGGCTTATGGTTGTCATCTTGGATCGAATGAGACCAAGGCATTGCTATGAGCAAGCAACTCACCTGTGTAGACCGTTGGCTGCCTCGCGTGAAGCTGCTCCGCAGTCTTCTTGTCAGGGTGTGTTTGAATACTCAAGGCCTTGTTGATCGAGAGGACCTTGAAGAGGAAGGGCAGGTTTCCCTGAGAGGTAGGGAATTTGCTGGAAACCTCACTTCCAATGAGGTGTGGGTTTGCAACCAAGATGTCTGGGAGACCCAAGGTCGAGCTGACTACCCTTGAAGGTGATTTAACATGCGTGCCCATCCACAGCTGGAGAAAGCTATCATTCATTGATTATGCAATGATCATAAACGACGCACCTCCGCATAGGGAATCGAGTTGTCGAGTACAAAGCCGGGAATGTCTGCCCCTGTAGCGAGTTGGGCGACTTTGGATTGACTTCCGATCTTTCCCCAGTCATATTTCTGCAGCGTTGGTGCGATACGAAAGACCGCTTCAGTAGTGCTGCTCATCGTAGTTTGGTGGAACCGAAATTGATGGGGATCCGATCTGTATGTTGGCGCGACCCGGCGGGACTTGAAGCTCGCAGCGGTGGGAAGCTATGGGTTCCTTGATCGTGCACAACTATGTCACTGTCGAC
>QFEM01013567.1:0-20424 GCA_003316205.1 Boletus bicolor
TGCTTCTCGACCAATCACTTTGCATTATTTCTTGGGTAAGAGTATCTCATTTTTCTGCTGTGATATCTTGCAACCCGTTTGCATTTTCTTGCACTCTTTTACCCGAAAGCCCAATCCTTCATACGAACAATGTACATATACCTATTTAGGGTGTCCACAAGAGCGCTACAGAGTATATCAGGTACATAGAAATACGTGAAGCAGTCCCGCTATGAATTCCTTCCCGGATACTTGACTTTGCCCCGGAGTACTTCCATGAGTAATCCCACCGCAGAACCTTCTTTCTCCCCCTGCCTTTCCTTCTTGTTCTTGTCTCTCTCTCCGTGCACAACAGCAGATCGTCTCTTTTCGGCGCTGCTTCCTTCTGCATCTTGGCGGGCACGTGCAAACACCGGTGCAGTCTGCAACGCAACAGCAGGCATAGAGAACCGTTTCCTCCGTCTCGCCGTATCTTCCCTCGGAAGTTCACCCTCTTCCGCCGGAACTTGCCGTGTCAGTCCTACACTCTCTTGCGAGAGGTCGTCATAAAACGCAGGAACAGAAAATCCCTCTCGCGATCGATCGCGTGGGCGAATCTCGATTCCAATCTCACCCTCGTCTTCTTCCTCTTCGGCCTCGTCTTCTCCCTCTCTCACAGAACCGAGACCAGCCCCAGGAGCGCTCGAAATAGAGGAGGGTATGCTTATACCACGCTCGTGCATACTGAAATCCTCGAGAATATCGTGGTAACTCCGTGGACGCGTTTGGGAGGGGCGTACCCGGATTGGACGAGTCACGACGTATTCGTGGTCCTCTTTGCGGGTGTCCTGGTTCACACTTCCGTTTGATCTGTCTTCAACGTGCAGGGCGCGCAGAGGGGAAGACGGTTTTGGCTCCGAGTCTCCGGAAGAGATACGAGGGAGATGCACGACACCCCTCGAAGGGCTACTCGTAGCACTTCCGGGGACCCCATGTACCTGAGTATGCGTATCCCTCAGAGGGCTGCTCGCTTTTGTGGGGCTCCCACTAAGTCGTGATTTTCGGGAAGGGCTGGCGCTGAGTGCAACTCGCGAGGGACTCCGGCTCAGCGCACCCACACTATGACTAAGATCCATCGCCATCAACACTTCGCCAACGTCCTTGCCAGCTGCTTGACGAGATGGGATGGATGACCACGGTTGAATGCTGCGGATCGTATCGGGGTCTTCGTCGGCTTGAGGAGTAGATGGCCGGTCCGATGGTGTCCGGCTAGAGGATCGTTGCGTTGCAGATGATGCGGGAGAGAATAGCTCAAGACCGGTTAGGGAGGGTGCAATGAGCGGAAACGCTGCTTCGTAACACTCCTCGCAAGCACGAGCAGGCTTCGGCTTCTGCCTCTTCCGTGCATCACCGTCATCTTGGGCTATGTAAAATGTCTTAGAGACACCAGTTAGAGCCCCCAGGTACAGGGTTAATTTCGAAAATAAAACTTACCTTGCCGGAACACGCCGCACAAACGACACGCCCACAAAGTCTGCAATGATGTTTCCTTCTCCAAGCGCCTCCTCCTCCCACCCTTCTCCCAACTTGGCACCTCTCGTTCCCGTCTCGTTCGATCTGCATGTCTTCGATTCCACTGGTATTGGTATTTCCCTTCCCGAACCCCCACCCAAAAACGTCACCTAGCCTCAGGTCTAAAACGAATCCAAACGGCCGTCCGCATCTCATACACGTATCCGTTCTTGCATCCGGAATCCAGACAGGCGGAAGAAAATTATCCAACTGTGCACGGCGAGTGCGAGAGCTAGAGGTCCCGGTTGATGACGAACCCGCCTGTGGATTTCCGAGAGACATCCCGATTCCATCCCCTATTTCTTCGAACTTTGGTTCACAGTCAATATCGTCGCTCTCGCTCGCAAACGCGCGTAGAGCGCGTCTGAGATGGACACCCGAAGTACTAGCTGAGAGGGTCGAGTCAGGATTTGACAACGCAAGCGCCGCTAGACGCGCGGCACGTGCAGTCCGGATGGAGTCTATCCAAGAGCTGAGATTGTTCGAATTCTCTGCGTTAGACGTGGATGAACCTTGATAGATGGGCGCGTAAATACTGATAAACACGAGGTACAGGCAGCGCTTACCTTGATGCAAGGCAAATGATCCCTCCGGGCTCAACACTTCGACCCTCGCCTCGCCTCCACTTCCAGTTCCCACGTTCGGCCGATCAACGACCATCACCACCTCCATGTCAACAAGACTCATGTAACCCCTGCAGCACCACTTCTCTTCATCGTTGCCACCGAGCGCGTTTATCGACCCCCTCCTCTTACGGGGGCTTTGGCCTCCTCCATCATGAACGAGGACGCCTATACTCGTTTCTTCGCGTTCGAGCCATAATAGGTAATCACTAAGCAGTAAGAATTCGAACGGCTTTCGTCCCGCTCCTTCGCCTTCGCCGCCTGATCGTACCAGCGTACCACGTTTGATAAGTCGTC
The DNA here is from genome assembly GCA_003316205.1 of Boletus bicolor. NCBI lineage: Eukaryota > Fungi > Basidiomycota > Agaricomycetes > Boletales > Boletaceae > Boletus > Boletus bicolor. The sequence goes on from QFEM01013567.1 coordinate 2,451, forward strand.
TTCCCGGCGCAACAAGCGGGGTAAGCACAGGTGGCAGGTCGCGAGTGTTGCGTTGCAAGGATATCAACGCGAGTGTTTTTGCATGAGCGGCGAGCGACGTGTTGAGAGAGACTGTGACTGTCCGTAAAACGGGTCAATTATATGCGTGCAGAGATTACAGATCCGCAAGCCTACTTTTCTCCACCAGCCCTCGAGCTTCTTGTAGTTTCTCCCATTCAGGGTCAGCATGATCAGTAGAATCGAGTAGATCTTTGAGCAAAAGGAGGTATCGCGGACACCGTTGTACGGGTGTGAGAAGGTAATCTGCCAACCTAAGATGTGCGCACACAGGGTGAGATTCCTGGGCTCGCAAGAAGGCTGCAAAGGCTGTATTTGGTGTGGTAGACTGTGAGAGCGAAGTCAGAAAGGCCAATGCTGTAGGAAAGGCCGTGATGAATGGGGCATATAGAGAAAGATATGGAAAATGTGCCAGAAGCAGGGACGAAAGCGGGGTATTATGGTTAGACGTTGGCGTAGGCGGATGGAGACGTCTAGATAAGGCAGCAAATAATGTATGATGAAAATTCCAGATGTCGATGAAGTTTGAGAAGAGTATCGTTATCTCGTTTCGCGTCAATAGCGGCTTGGATGTATCCAGTGATCGAAGGATAGGCGTTAGAAAATGCTAACCGGAATGAATGGTCAATTATTTAGAGTGGTACGTATATACACACATTGTAAACGAGATCAAGGCCATCGAGGTAGGACTTCTCGGTGGCATAGAACTCTGAAATTACCCTGGAACGCTTTGCCTGTCTGTCGTCGTCAGCCTGTGTTCGTCTATGTGACCTTGTAGCCGGGTTAAGCGACCTGCGCTTTGCTCGACGGTGCTGGTGCACGACTGATTCTTCTGCGAGTGATTCGAACGAAGCGAGACTTGCGACAGACTGTCTGTGAGCGGCAAGGGCTGGACTGGGAGTAGTTGGGAGAGAAATCCGTCGGAAAGGAAGGTGAGGGACAGGGAGCGGAGAGATGGATAATACCGACTCTGACGTTGGGAACGAAACGAGGTGGGATGGGTTTCCCGACGACATCGCCAGCGACGGTGGCGACGGTCGGATCGCAGTTGAGAACGGCAACTTTTTGGGGGACGAGGACGACGGGGGCGCCTGGTTCAGTGAGTCTCAGACTGGTCGGTATCACATCCCTCTAATCCAAAAATAGAAAATCTCCTGTGACTCAAAAACCTTGCCTCGGGTCGGGCGAAGTAAAAATATTTGGCCAACGTGGGGATCGAACCCAAGACCTTCGCGTTATTAGCACGACGCTCTAACCAACTGAGCTAGTCGGCCGATGTGCTTTAGATTCAAAACTATATGCTACCGTGATGAACGTTACCTTGGCTCTGGCTCTAGTAAACCGGCCGGCCCGGCGAAGCAAAGATATACATTCAAGTTCTTCCGTGGAAAAAATATGTATGGCCCGTATTAGCACGACACTCTAACCAACTGAGCTAGTCGGCCGACGAGTCCGTCCAACATGCTCTGAATAATAAATATCAATTCGTCCAAGTAGTTAGTTGTCCACCTGTCACGGCCCTGTTGACTCGATCCCATGATCATTCTGTAGCAAGGCTCGAAGATGCATTGTGTGCCTTCAACCCTTCCAATCCTCGAAAATAGCTTATGGTCATATACCTTGATGATGGTTTCCTTCGCTCTCCATTTCCTTGCCCTGACCATCGGGTTCGTGCAATATCAGGACTTGTCTATGCCTCCAACATGGCGTGTCCGTGGCAACTCAGTGCTCATTATCAGCTAAGTATTTTACTCACAAATTCTTTTGTAGGAGCCTGAAAACAAATACACCCGTGCAGAGCGAGTCTCAGCCTCACAGAATGCTATCGACAGCCTCCTCCCCGGCCTGAATGAAACTATCGGATACTTCAATGGCGAGGTCTTCTTCATCATGCATCACTCGCTCCTTAAACTCATGCCAAGTCCTGCTATCATAAGACCTGAGTTATTGGCAGAGTGGAAATGCCTTCTCTGCCATGGCTAATCACGACTATATCACACATCTACCTTTGAACCAAGCTGTCGTGACCGCATATCTAAACAAAGCTTTCTCCCTACACCCCAATTATTCGACATTGTATAATGACGATGCATTGTGGTGGGCAACAGCTGCATACTACGCCTATCGTGCATACAATGATGGGAATTTATTGAGTCATGCTGTACAAACATGGGAGCATATCAAGACATTGTAAGTGGACAGCATCTATCTCGCACTAATTATTATTGACTGAATGAGTGTATAGTCAGATATCCGAGGAGGAAGCACAGAGCGGTAGTACACCCGCAAAGAGTTCTCCAATTATGGGGTCCTGTGAAGGCAAAACCATGGCTGGGGGTGTCTTCTGGGTGAGCCAGAGTCTGTAAAGATGTGCAGCACACGGTAGCGCGAACAACTCCTAGCGTCCTGTTCCCGATGATACAGCAGTCAATTCCGTCACAACTGGGTAAAGAAATATTTGTCACCTCCAAACGATGACCGTTCTGATATCTAACCAAACAGGTCTTTCCTAACGTGCGTATTGTAATAATCAAATGATCGATGTAGATCAATCACCTTCGTCCTAGGCTCTCCACATACCTTGCTGAGCTGACTCACAACTCGACATACACCGATTCCGCCATTGCAGCTGCAACTTGGTTGCAGACTCTCAACATGAACAGCGACGGTCTCGCGCTTGACACTATCAATGCAAATGACTGCTCGCGATCACCAGCCACCGAATTGTTCACGTATAATAGTGGAAAGCTGATCGAGGGACTGAGCGTGCTTTCTGATGTCACCAGTGATGAAAGCTGGCAAAGCTTGTGAGTCGCAAGGAGGTCACCATGGCTGGAATCACCGAGTTGTTGGTTTCAATAGCATGTTAAACACGGCCGCTGCCGTTTTCCACACTACAGTGTGGCAGGGTACCAACGGTGTGATCACAGAAGGTGGAGTCATAGCAGAGGATGACGACATTGTCGGGTTCAAGAGTAGGTTTTTGTCCCATTGCATCCTCCAATAGCATAACATGGCCGGACAACAGGCATCTTGATTCGTGCCTTGCATGAAGCATGGACACGAAATCCGGATGATGCACAGCTACAAGACATCATTCGGAGCTACATCAATGTCCAGGTATGTGATCAACCAATCTCGGCCATGTACTTTATGGGTAACTCGACACCTTGCTGGCCAGCACAATGCGCTCATGGAACTCGCATCAACGTCATACGAAGATACGAGGTGGTTTTCCGCCGCGTGGACTGGCCCGCAGCCCACCAGGTACACTGCATGGGGACAACTCGCTGCTCTGGACGTGTTGGTCTCAAGTATTGACGTTAATCCGTGACTTGAGTGTTTGAGAAGGAAACTATTAGCCAGGCTCAGCCAGTAAAGACACAATTGTTCGTTGCGAGCCTGAGCAACCCTGCGAAGATTCAGTGAGAGGCGGCCGAGTATAAACGCTCGTAGCGCTGGAATCAAGGCTAGTAGTAGACACACCTGGGATGTGAAAGTTATGGATCAATGATAAAGCGAAACCACTACGAATGAAGTACTTAGAGTGGGTGTGGAGAGGTGGGTACTAGGGTAGCGAAAATAATTGATGTGGAAGTTCTCCTGGGTCAGGCTATGTCCCGGGCGTCGCCCCGCGTATGACGGCGACTCCTAACAGAGTTTAGATCCTCGCAGAAATGGCGCTTCGAAAATAGACACCGGGTCCGTGACACTGGCTAGGGCGCAGTTAGCCAAGATAAACATATTTGCTCATTTCTTCATAGCCTGAGACTGGTGACCAGTGCACTAGTGACCAGTCAGTCTAGTATCGACGGCTAGCTGTACGGACTGGTCACCAATCTAGGCCAACGGCTCGGCGTAGGCAAGTAAATTTATGTAAACCCGATCAAACAAGGATTCTCGCATAAATACCTCGATGATAGAAAGGGGGTGGCCGTCCTAGCTTTTGACACCAAACCCTTATCCCAGCGTTGCACTCTGCATTCACAATTTTAATCAAACCGCAGCATGTCTTCATCAGTGGTCTGACTCTCATGTCTTCCTCCGAGTATCGTGCATTGACTATTCGTTCCACATTCTGTAGAACACATCCTCGACTCAGCCCGAGGGCTCTACCCCGAGCTGTGGAAACCCGCGATGCCACTGCGGAAAGAGGTGCGTTGTCTAAAGTATCCATTCTATATCCGTCTCTTAACGTAATGCCGTTCCTTGGTCGTGCCAGTTGTTCCTGCACGCCTGGCGAATGTAAATGTTGAGGAGGATTGCCTGTGACGAGGGGAACCCCTTCGATGTATACATATACAGTGCAAGGCTCGGTCTATCTCGTTTTTTGGAGGGCGGAATGTTTGTATTTGTATTCTAGTGTACCGCCCAAAAGTTGTGACTGCGGAAGCTGACAGAGGGCTGAGGCAACGTCTTCGCCATCCAGTGTGCAAGTTACTGTAATACGCCTGTTGATTCAACGTACCACACAACGCTGTTAACAGTACTCGAGACTGTTTACCGAAAAACAGAATCTGGAGCACTCCGGGTCTTGGGGCCAACTTAGGGCGGCCTGGATTCCGTCTCGTCTATTGTTTAAGCCAGTCTTCAGTACTTCTTGCTTTGAACTGCGCTGTGCCAAACGATACGGTAGAAGGGCCGCGACTAACGGTACCCGACGGTCTGCAGGGATCCGTATCCGTTTGTATACAGCTGCGGGTGCCATGAACGAGTGATAAGCAAGCTCTAGCATCAGCTTGATGCTTGAGAACGCTTTGGGATCGATGGAAGGCGCTCCGATTTTCCAGGAAAACATACCAGTGATGGTGGCAGGTCACCGTGTTGTGAAGGAGAAGCCAATACTGGGATGCGAGCTATACCTTACCCCAGATCTCGGTGAATCGACGGCGCGTTTCTGTCAGGAGGTCAACGATAGAAGCATTTGCATGATAAGGCATTCATTGCAAGGGATCCGGGAGTAGAGATATTCACTGCGCCCGCGGATTCAGAGTGCTAATCTTAGTAGAGAAAGGATTCCTTGCAAATTCTCGCATACCTTCCGCGTATGTGCAAACGTTCTGACAAGCCCCATGGAAATATGAATCGCAATGCCGACATCAAACTCCTCATGAAATTCGTCCATCGTGGTCTCGGCGACCTTCAAAGATTGGATTCCGCATCCAAACTACCGAGGTTTTACACTGAACTAGTTTTTCCATCTACAGCACGCATCAGTCTGCAAACCGGCAACGCACTCACACCGACTTACATTTTAACTGTTCGATCCCGCCCTCCACTGACAACCTTGTCAGCGACGAAATCGACGCAATACACTTCGTCCGTGTGTCCCGAAAGATCATTTTTGAGTTTATAAGTTTTGAGATCCCAGATCTGACCGAGTGGATAGACGGGTTAACCAGAGTGCTACGAACGCGAGACGAGACGCACTTTGACTGTGTGATCTTTACTCGCACTGACCACCATCCGCGAATCCGCGCTCCATGCGAGACGATACACCGGACCGACGTGACCACGAAGCGTCGCCACGAACTTGCCCATAGTCCCTGAACGGAAATACACCGGCAAGTAATGACAATGCGATACAACACTGGAAGGGCAGAAAAGACTCACCCGATCCTCCCGTACAATCCCAGAGGCGCACAGCACTATCCCACCCCGCGCTCGCCGCCCACCGCCCATCAGGCGAAAATGCGACGTGTGACACTTGTCGCTGATGTCCCGTAAGTCGATTCAGAGGCTTTGACCTACCACCTCCGGATTCCGACATGGGTGAGAACAGCGACCACAGGAAGAGGGTATGGTCATCAGACCCTGATATCAGAAGCTCTGGAGTGCGAGATATGAGCGCGTCATATCGTTTTAGTGCAAGTGTTTGGGCTAAGCAAGAAATGATGATTTGGATATTCATAAGCCCATCATTGTGAGAGGAACATACCTTCTTCATCAGATGCTGGTCGCTTAGCAGTGTGATCGAATGGACCAGTCCGAAGTACAAAGTCAGTGTTCAAAGCAAGTGTGGTTACCCAGTGTGCGTGGTCCTTGAGGATCATCATTTGCTTGCCCTATGAAATAATCAGTGGTCCTGCCTAATGTGTTACGAAAAGCTTAACCCCCTGCGCATCCCACACCCTTACTGTGCGATCACTACTTGCGGTATACAGCACTCCTTTCCCGCCCTTTCCTCCACCACCCCATTTGATGACATTGACACTGGCCGTGTGACCGCCGAGGGTATACTCCAGTTGTCGGGTTGCTGTAGACCAAATACGTACAGTCCCATCCTTCGATGATGATGCGAGACGCGGTACAGTCGGATTTCTATTCCATCATGCAATCAGATGCGTGATCTGACGATCGGAACATATAACGAAGTGATGCTTACATGTGTACAGGTTCCCAAGCGAGCGAAGTCACCCACTTTGAGTGACCTTTCATCGCGTCGCCTATCGGTTTTCCTGACTTGGGGTCCCATATTCTCACGTGTCCATCGTGTCCGCCACTGGCAAGCTTACGCTCGATGGGGTCCCATTCGACACAGAGGACCCATCCAGCATGACCCACGAGGGTATGAGACGGCATTTCGGTGTTAAGGTCCCACAGTCGAACGTGGGTGTCGCCAGACCCTGTGGCAAGAAGTGTGCCCGTCGGGGAGAAAGAAGCACACAATATGGGGGAAGAGTGACCTAGACTCGTCCAACAGAATCACATTCACCATAAAGAATGGGGTCCATGATCAATGTGGCGTATGTTGATGGGCTGACATACCTGATAGGGTGCTCGAGCAACGTGTCGCAGGACGTACTTTAAATATAGATTGTGGTGCACATCGAACGACGAGAATGCTTTCTTCTGAGAACGCTTGTGAGGGGTGATTTAGCACGTCCTCTTGTATAGACTTGGAGATGACGATGCGAGTCGGAGCGTTGGGCTTTGTAGCGTCCTCGGGCAAGGCAACATGAAATGCGAAGGGCACGTGGTCATCATCTTCCTATGTGGTAGATGTATCAATCAAGATGTATAGGCATGTCCTGATTGCTTGCCTTTGTGCGCAGCTGATTCACGAGTACCTGGAGGGTTTCTCGTGCAACATTTGCCGGGAGGTTAACGGCAGGCGCGATCGGTGCACCATCATGCTCATTTACGAACTGAACGACGATGTTCGGTGAGGGCTGTATCGGTTCTGGCTCCGGCTCTGGAACGCCGTGATACACTTTTTGTCTTTTCGGTGGAGGAAGGAGCGTCGCCATTGAGCGAGAGTATGTTGACCTGTAGCGCTGCCAGGAGGATCCGGAAAAGTTTCGTCTCAGATGGATTGATGCCCGGATTAGTGAAAATGCCCCCTGTTTTTCTGGACATCGTCCAGCTGGATCTAATAAATATTGCACACTCGCTCTGGCTAATTCATGCCACAAGCGCAAATAAATGTACGACAAACATTCGTACCCGACTTCCCTCTTGTATCCAATGCGACGTCGAGCTGCAGAACCGTTGAGAATGGGGTGGACTCGGGATGCCGACGGTGTGCGATATCAATCTTCCACGCGCCGGGTGGCAAGGATTCCTCTAGATCTGATGGGCCCAGCCGATCCTTGTAGCACATGGTGAGAGTCCACTAATAAATTCATTTACTTACTAACTAATCCACGAATTGCGGCCGGACACCGCCAACATTAAACAATCACACGAGCAAGGAAACAGTTTAGAATCCCGGAACGAAACTTTGTGATTTGTGGCGTCTTCGTAAAAGGTGACGCTTGCGGTCTAGTCACCGGCAAACATTGCACCAGTACCAGTAAAGGGGCTTTTAGTCCAGGGTCGTGTCACAGACTGAGAATAGCCCCTGTCCGCCGGTGAACAAACGACCAGTCAACATGACTGATGCGCGCAGTGATGCGCTCTATATATGAGGGAGTCAAGCTAATCCAACATCAAGGGTACTGATGCACCCGGCTCCAATGCCAAGGTGAAAAGGGGCACTGTTGAGTTCATAGGGTGAGGCAATGCAGAGTTACAGTAAAGCTGAAACTAGTCGTTGTTCACTGGTCAGAACTTGGATACCAACGTCGTCGCAGAGTTGACATATGAGAGACGTGGTACTACCATGGCAACATTTGTTGGTGGTGTCGGGTAACCCTAACCCAATTTAGTCCGGTTTCTCAGTTTATTTGTGCATGTTTGTGGGGGGTGGTCGAACCGTATGCTCGCCTCACAGCGCTTTAACCTTCATCCACATCCACGTTCGCCACTTTCCCAGTTCCCCTCCCCATTCTCAACAATGGCCAGCAAGGCTGCTCAGAAACGGGTATGTATCCCCCTTATCGCACCTGTCTCACTCTCTAAACCACCCCTTATAGCTCACCAAGGAGTATATCAGCATGCAGAAAGAACCGCCCCCATTTGTCTGGGCAGTTCCCGATGAAAAGAACATCCTGACTTGTCAGTACGTTGCTATCGCTCGAAATACGTAGCTGATTCTCTTTCACTAGGGAATTACCTTATCGTGCGCGATTTTCACTAGTTTCTTCAATCCATACCAATCACCTAATACGCAGCGCGGTCCACCTGACTCACCCTTTGCCGACGGAGAGTACCATGGTGTCCTCATCTTCCCCTCGGAATACCCCTTCAAACCCCCAGGGATCAAGGTTGCTTACTCTCATTTTTCCCTTCGTGGACACTTTCAAATAAAATTCCCCCCAGATGTTCACACCGTCCGGACGTTTTCAACCAGATAAGAAGATTTGTTTCTCAATGTCGGATTTTCATCCAGGGACTGTACGCTCACTTGTTTCGTTTGAATTTCTATATCAATCAGCGCTCATGTTTTTTTTCCTTCATGTTTTCAGTGGAACCCGGCCTGGAGTGTTGCAACAATGTGAGTTTACTTTATCCATATCCGACGTGGCCGGGCGCCATTGATGATCATTCATGCACATGATGGGTGCGGTCAACTAAATTATCGCCGGTGTTCCTGTTCCGTGGACCATCTACTGACTTCATATCTTTAGATTGACCGGTCTCTTGTCGTTCATGCTGTCTGATGAAATGACCACTGGCTCCATCACCTCGTCGGACGGTCATAAGAGAACCTTTGCCGCAAAGAGCCATACCTTCAACCTAGCGCAGCCTCGGTTTAAAGAAGCATTCCCGGATGTACGTCGCTGACTCTCTAATCTGTTGTCAGGAGGTTGATAGATGTCTCATCACTTGACTTTGCTGTGATTTTCGTGTTCCTTACTTTGGCTATGCCTTGCCTGTTGATCACTGTTCCCATTCTGAATCACTTGCAGTTTTGCGCTCCCACTCTCAGGGACTTGCCAAATATGGGTGAGCGGGAGCGCGGAAAGACTGCCGCTGGTTCGACGGTGAACACTAGTGCGGCCAGTCCGTATCCCTCACCCATACCATCCTCTACCTCAGCAACACTTCCACAGCAGGTGATCCTCAGACGGAATGTCGGAATGGTCCAGACTCCGATGGTAACTGCGGCACCCATGGTGGTTGACACCTCGAACTCCTTGACATCTACGAACAAACCGGTTGTCCCACAAGGATGGACAGCATCCTGGCGTCAGATAATCTTGGAAAAGTGGAGGTGGGGAGTGCTGATTGCGCTCGCGGTAATTGTCTCAAGGCTTTCTGCAAGCTCGTGAGGTATCTGGCCGGCCAACGGCCATGTACATGTTTTTCTTTCACGTTTTCTGGATATAAACAGGGTATGAACTGTTTAGCTGTGCATGGCATTTCAAGTAGTTTACTTCCTGGGTTGCAAGCTTTAATTTTATCGTGTTCACCTACTTGCTTTCGCCTGTAAGCTCTACGCAGCACGTCAACACTCCTTGTTTGCCTTTCTTGTTTCCCCTCGACCTTGACACTCGTTACTCATCTTTTCTCGCAATATGTTAGCAAATGTATTACAAGGTGTTCCAACACTTGATATAGATTTGATGCTTCCTTGAGCATCATCTTGATTGCCAGAGCCTCGTCACCGGTTCATCAGTGTCCCCTAGCACTGGTATGACAGTGTTCCAGATGTCGTCCGCGACTTTGTCTGGACTCTGACCCGCATCTATAATAACCCACCGATCCGCGCCCATCTCCTTCCCAATCTTTTCAAAGACCTGTCGAACCCTCGCCTGTACCTCTTGTTTCTCATACCTCTCCTCGCCATACCCGCCTCGTTGCATGGCTATCTCTGGTTTGACATCGAGAAACAGCGTCAGATCGGGTGCAGGAAGACCGATCTCGGGGGCTCTGCACCACTCGTATGTGAGATTGAGATGGGAACCTTTTTGAGCGGAGAACGCGATCCCCGAGAAGGCGTAACGATCTGCGATGACCGTCGTCCCCAACGCAAGGTGCGCTTGAATAGTCGGGCTGTGATGGCGAAGTGGGGCAAAGGGGGTATGTGACGAGAGTAGGGGGAGGATCAAAAAATCAGTCAGAGTGGCGTATGTTTGAAAGGGAAAAGAGAATGGACAGACGCGAGTTCCCATCTGTTGGCGGAGAAGAGGAGGTGGATGGCATGGTCGTCGAGCTCGGACTCGGAGCGCAGATAGGCGTCGATCATCTTTCCGATCGCTGTCGTCCGGTCTGATCGCACGGTTGTGATCCATCAGCCATTCATTTTACGGATACGATCGCGATAACGACGCATTATCACCGAGATGCGGCAAGACAACGACGATAGAGAGGGGGACGTAGCGGTAAAAGAGCGTCAGAACCGCTATCAAAGAAACGTGACACGAAAAAAGAAACAAAGAGAGGGAGGGTCTGACCAGGGAATTTGAGGAGCACGGCTTTGGGAGGGGATCCCGAGCTTGCCGAATCCGTGGTTGTGGACTGGATGCGGTCAATGAGACGCACGGCTTGCGTGCTTTTTCCGGACCTGTCCAGTCCCTCGATAACGATGAATGCGCCACGGGCAGAGGGAGACATTTGTGATCGAGTCGTGAGATAAGATGGGGGTTACTAAACGTTTGGACTTGCTGCGGACCAGAATCGAACTCGGAAGGATCGAGGCACCGGATCTCCAAATGGACCCGAAGAATATCAAGAGGAGCCCTTATTAACAGCTGTCCTACTGTCATTACTGCCACTCTTCCAACCTGAGTCATTACAAGGACAAGGAAGAAGAGTAACAACGACCAAGATACGCTCCGTGAATCCTGCCAGAATCCGTCATCTGGATTGTAAGAGCCTCAACAAGCTAGCAGCGCAGAACAAGATGATCGAGAAAGGGATCGGGTCACGAACTAAGATGCACCGTCGCAATTTGCATTCCCAGTAATGCACAAGCTAACACAGGGTCCTCATGTAACACGTCATAGCACAAGCCGTCCGTCACGATGCCGCAGGAGGGAATCTCATTATCGTGATGCAGGTGCGGTGACCGCTTGGGCCCAGAAAGGGGTACCTGTCCAATTATCAGTGCTGTGGAGAGGGACAAAAGCGAATACCATCGCAAAGACAAAGACCAGCATCCTAGGGACCGAGGGGGTCAGCATGAGTTCATCGCAGAGGATGGGTCAAACGAATACGTGTTCCGATATAAGCAGCGCACGAGGGGCGCTTTGCATGATGGTAACTGCTTCCAAAGTCGGAATGAATTAACTCATGCGCATCATGAAGCACGCTTTCAGCAAAGCTGCTTAGCAGGATCTTCGGTGAGGCTCAAAGCACAAAATTGATTTGCGACACATCGATCGGGCTTTTCTTCCTGACCACGAGCCTGCTCCACGAGCAAGACAGAACCGACCGAGGACCCCACAAGGCAAACTAACGAAAGTGTCAGTAGTGATTGCGGCTTGCTGCTGCGGAATATCTGTGTTGCCGCTCCTAGGAAAACGACACCCACAGCGCGGACTGCTAAGTGGGTAATCCCGATGTGGGGCACTTGGTAATTTGACCATAGAAATTCACGAATTTGGCATCGGCTATGAGGCACAACAACCTGTAAGAGATAATATGAACATGCAATAAATCAAATACAATGTACCATCGGGACGAATCTTGTTAAGATCGTGATCCGTCAGGAATCGTGCCATGAGATAATCTTTCCCCACAATGACAGGCCGTGCTTTTCATCCTGCCTGCCAAACCTAAGTGACTTCAGAAAGCTTGTAGGAGATCGGCCGATTTAGAGTTAGGGCCGAACCCAAGTACACGTGTCTACAAAAGTGATGTCAGTCGACTTTGAACACCACCTCGAACATGCCAGTATTGAAACTCGATGGCGGCTCTGTTCGATGTGGGGGTCGACTCTGTTGGAAAACCGTCATTCTGAGTTCACTGAAGTGCGATTTTCTACGGACATCCCTGTCACGTCCGACTCGTTTCTTATACCAGACGCCGTGAACACAAGACACTAAATGGTCAGCGAGGTAACACTTCGCGGAATGTTCTTTTCGGTTGTCTTCCAGCTCTCGATAATAGGTTCGATGTGTTCAGAGTTCAATTCTTTCAAAGACATCAGAATTGTTCGCGGAAGCAAGTATGAGAGCTCGCCTGCTCGGGTTGATAATAGTATGATGCACCATCCGTCGGGAGCTTTTTCTACGAGACACATTCAGTATCTACACCCGGAGAAATAAAGGAGAGGGAGACTCGCTCGTACTCCACGCCGGCCAGCCGCGTGTTTTGACATCGTCTGGTCGCAACACTCTGTCATGACACCGAAAGTGACAGAATCATGCAAGCGTCTCACATGCCTGTCCCTTCCTTGAATATCTCCGCTCCCCTGACCTCTTGTGTAGTAGCGGGTATGAGTGTCCCGTTTTCCTCCGAGTCCCACTGACAGGACGAGGTTGGGGTCCGAAGTGGGAGCACATATAGTGAGGGCGTTTATGGATCAAGATTCCGCCCTCACGTTGGTCAGTGATGCCCATGCTTCCCACCACATTTCATGTCAAGATTGCGTTTGAATCCACCGTAGCACTGTGAGATAGCTGAGTGGGCGACGGACCTGGAGGACGTAGCAGGACCACACGAATGTAAAGTCGAAGACATGACTGCACCAGGATAGGAGATTTGTTATGAGGATATAAGGAAGCGCTGGCACATACTTGAGAAGTGCGTGTAGCTTGGACGTCCGTATGATTACTCCACGCACTGAACTTTGCCTTGTTCTTCCATGCTAGTACATACATTCAACCGACTACCCACAAAGGTCTGGGAATACTTCGTGATCTGATAGCATGTAGAACAGAACACGCCGTTCACAACTATTGAGTCGGTAAGATTCGCTCAAGTTCCGTAACACATGTTTCACTTTTGTTAGTCCGCTCATCCGATCGTCTGATTCAACTGACGGCGGTCAATCTATATCTAGCGCTCTTTAATGATCAACTCGTTTACGTCGCCGACACTTACTAGACAGCTGTCGTTTTAACAACCCCAACTTAGGAATGCCGACCAGCCGCCGGGTGCGCCCATGGAGCGGTGCTAAGCACTCTATCTTGCATCTCTCGTGATCTGAATCCATCACGACATTCAGAAGTGCTGAGCTTGTAGGTTGTAGGTTGTGCGCTGGATCCGGACATCCCGGCTTGGATACTGACCGGCTACCCTGTGTCACCAGTGTTGACATTAGCCCATCGAGTTTGTCTCAGAACGACATGACATCTTGCTCCCGCAAACGTAATATAACAACGGAGATCTGTTGAAACAAGTAGCTCCTGGAGATCCAGAACCATCGATCGCCCATACCTCATTTTCATTGGCGTGCGGTTTGACAGACATAAATCAAATGTACCTCACCAGTACTTGCCAGGGCCATCAGTCGGGGCGGGCCAGAGATTCTTCCCAACGATTGGCGCGTCCTTCCTTTCAGTTGGAGGAAGCTGAATTATCAGGATCGTTTTGATGGCAGGTAGAGAACAGCGCTTGGCGCGCGTCGGATCGTCGGATTCTAGGGTTGCTCAACCTCGGCTGCTCGCTACTCACACAAGTGCTTGAGTGCATTTTGTGCGGTGACGATGGCAATCCGCGTTGACACACGCGGGACAGGGCTATGACATCCCTCAAACTTCAAGTGGTGCCCGTCCGCTGGGTCCAAGTTTCCTCCCCACTCCATCGTGATACGAGTAACGACTGTGGTACGTGAGCGCGTGACTCCATCGACCGTGTTCCACTTCGTTTTGGTTTACGCAGGTGTATAGGACAAACGACCCCGCATTCCTATTATTGTAAGCAGCTGAGCTCCTGAGGGGCTCAATGCGCATGGGATCAGAACCTTCTCCAACTCACTGCGAGACTTGAGAACGTTACCGTTACCTGTGGAAAGTCTTCCGACCAGCATGTACAGTATGTAATCGCAACACTTCGCATCATTAGTGTTGACTCCGTGATTATCCCGTTGGTTTGTTCATAAACTGGTGTGAGCCAGATCCTACCAGGTGGAAGACGGCTAGAAGCGATCTAACGATATGGATCTAGCCTGGAATAGTAACAAGAACGGGAGAACAAGACAGAAAATCGCGTACACACTCCTTCGCATCGGAATTTGGGATGCGAGACAATCGGACCGTCTCCACAAACTGGAACAGTAGTGCCCCGCCGTATTCGAAGCGCGCAACAACCCCTGACGGAGTAATTTTTTTTTCTGTCATGCAAGCTCGGGGGTGCTGTACCACAATTTCGGCTAAGAGTAGTCCGTTCGTTGCACATTCTAAATTCGTAACAAAGACGCGATGCTGCGTGCCGCCGGATATCAGATATGCAAATCCGCTTGAACACTCCATAACGAGGGGCCCACGTATGACGAAACTCTCGAGTCGATAGACAACCCTTTGGAAGTCATGCGTTTAGAACGAATCACGCAATTCGTTACATACGCTTCACCCCGTGGTCTTCGTGCGCGCATCGCGGGATAGTGGAGCGCCTAGCAGTTGAATCAGGTCACGATGATGCCTCGCAATGGGAGTTGGGGTCGAAATGAATAAACTCGCGATATTCAAGGCGTCGATAACAGGAACTGACGTCGCTTTGCTTCAATATGCGTAAATTGATTGTTGCCTGTGGCGTCAGCTAGAATCACAGGCTAGCCAGGCGCACTACCTTCCTCCAATGAAACCTTGAATCCGTGTACCACCACCTTGACCCCATTCTCATGTGTTCGCTAGATCAAGACATTATATAAGGTGAAGGGAGCTCGTGGTTGTCTGCAAAGCTATCAGATAAACATATGAGCACTTTTGGGAAACATCGTGGGTACGAACGGAGTCGGGGGAAATTTTTTAAGATTTCATTCTTGAGAATTGGTTTCTAGAGTAACGTTGTGCGTACCTTGTCTGTGGGCCTGTAATCGAATGACACGTTCAAAGATATGCATTTGACTGGTGTCCCATCAACAAGCTAGGAAGTACATTGATTGACCCAGGCGCCCGAGTCTCATCAATATTCAGTGGACCTGCTCAAGTGAGACGTGGAGAACAGGGCCCCTGATTAGACATGGATTATAGTACTCAACCTAAAACGCGTCCTTCTGAACCAATGTCGGGTAGAACAACAAAGAATTAGCTTTGAACCGGAACGAGGGATAGCAGAAGCCGACCATCGCACAGATGGCACCAACCGCGCATCTGAAGGCCCACAAAGCTTATTTCTTTGTCAAATTTGGTTAGATGAAAGGTGAGGGGGGTGAGTGTCACCAGGCCATAAATGATGTTATCCGTTCTCATGATGTGGCTAGTCAGATCAAAACTCAAAGTAGTGGGAGAGGTGTCGTAAGTGGTCGTGCAGCGAGCGAGCTCGGCACCACATGCGAAGAAATGAGAGCGGGTGACACCAAGACACATCGATTCGGTCATTTATTTCACCTGGTGAGCAACATCGCTTGTTACCAAGGACGATGAGCACTCTGACTTTTATAGATGGTGTGAGTAGGGTAGAAAGGTGGGTCAGTGCCTTTGGCCATCCCCGCCCATGAAGAGAGGAAGCTGTCCAGCGACACGTGTAAATGTCACAGGCAGATATTCGGTTTGCATTCATTAAACCGCAGCACAGGACTAAGAAAGCGCTCTTCATGAAATTGTGCTGACGGGGAAGCAACCTGAAGCGACTGAGATAGGTAACTTGAGCAAAAAGTGTGAGAACATAAAAGTTACTCGAACCCATGTCGGGGAGATGTAATACTGAAGTAGTGCTGATATCTCGGCAGGACAGCGAACTGTTCAGTGAGTCCTTACGAAATTCGTACCCGAAAAGTCCGCAGAAGCCACATTAAACTCTGCAAGGTGGAAGATACTCACAGGAGATCTTGCGGGGCGCAGCTCACGTGTACAAGGTCGTGCGCTGTTATGTACAGCCTTCGCTCGAGTGGGAGGAGAACGTCAACGCTTGGCGAAGACAGTTAGACAGCCACAGCGTAGGCGGTACCCCGGCCTCGTGCACGCCAGTGTGAATGATGTGTGTAGATCCCCGTCTTTCCATCTTTAGTGACAGGACGGAGTTAGATAGTCTTGTGGATTTACATCGGGATAGTTGGGAATGTGGACGGGTGGACTCAGTACATATGTATTGTCTTGCAAGGAGGATCCAACTGAGTGAAACACTGGGAGATGGGAAGGTATCTATGATTATGTAATCAAACAGTTGGTTCCCTCAACGCCGTGTGCAACGCTGTCCAAGCCCTTTTGGCGTTTGCAGACTTTCGGCTGAGCTGACAGACAGACCATGCCCATCAAATACATTGAAAGTGAGCCTGAATCATAGCTCTTTTTTTTTGGTCGACGAGTGGTTAATGCGGCAACCACATCCGTTGCAGACTACCTCACCGAACGGAAGCACTTGCAAACGTTTCCTTTGAGCGTTTTATCGGACTCGCGTCTTGGAATTGATGCGTCCTATTACTTGCAACAGCTCACCGATAACCCGCCTTCGCGCGAACCCCTTCTTGCTGCTACAGGTGGTATTCCTCTCGCCCTAACCCAGCGCATCGAAGCCGATCTTCGTGCCCTCGAAAAACTTCACATCAAGCCAGTCTTTGTCTTTCCTGGTTTACTTCCTGCCAAGCGGTGGAAACAATACCAACACCACGCCGAATACAACGAAGCTTGCAGAGATAGGAGAGAGGCATGGTCCAAGTATGAAGGCGGCCATGAGGATGCGGCCATCAAGTTGTTTGAAAGCCGTAGTGGTCTTGCTCAATGGGATCTCTGGCGCATGGTTCTTCGTATCTTTAGACATCGAAATGTCGAATTCCTTGTCGCGCCATACGTTGCTTGGGCACAGGTGCGTTCTCGTGTGCACAGCTTCCATGCATCAAGCTCACCCTGCCCAAAGTTGATCTATCTCCTCCGACACTCCAAATCGTATATCCATGCAATATACGGTCCAACCGATACCTTGCTGTATCCGGGCGTGGACAAGTTGATTACCTCCCTTGACCTCACTTCCAGCACGCCATCATTTACTTTCACCTCGAAGCGCTCCATCTTGAGTGACCTCGGAGTCAATGAAGACCAATTCCTCGACATTGGAATTTTGGTTGGGTTTGAACACTCTCCAACCTTTCCCCCCAACATGCACGATCAAGCACTCAAAGCTACGGTCGATATGGTCAAATACTACAAGTCTGGACACGCCGCCGTGACCGCGTTTGCAGAGCATCACGGTGTCAAATCCACGCAATACGCGGATCAGTACGCTCGGACACGTTCCATGGTCAGGTATTCTTTGATATTCTCGTCCGAAGGGACTGTCGTACCGCTTCCTCTCGTCATCACAACGCCTCCTACCCACGGTCATCCGAATCACCACCCCCACCATCCGACCGCAGCGGACATCCCCTCGGACCTGCACGAAATCTTTACTCACCGACTCCCGGACGAAGTTTATTTCTATCTGTCCCGAGGTCTCTTGGGTCCCCAAGCGCTCGTTTGGTTGACAAGCGGTCAGATTGTTGAACCACCGC
>QFEM01013590.1:0-95508 GCA_003316205.1 Boletus bicolor
TGCATTGGAAGCTGCCCTTCATCGCATGTCCATCCACACGCCCACCGAGGTTCAAGCTGCCTGTATACCACCAATTCTGGCAGGTGGGGCCTGGTGGTCAGCGGATTCTACCCTGGACATTTCATTAATCTTGGTTTCTTGTAGGGAGAGATTGCATCGGCCATGCTAAAACGGGTTCAGGAAAAACCATTGCATTCGCTATTCCTATCCTTCAAAAATTGTCTGATGACCCGTACGGAATCTTCGCCCTTGTTCTCACTCCGACTCGGTATAGGGAACCCCTTTCTGTTATGTAGTATGAACACTGAAGTTTGATTTCATTAGCGAACTAGCGTTTCAGATATCGGAACAATTTGCTGTACTTGGTGCCCCACTAAGCATCCGTACATCGGTTATCGTTGGGGGCATGGACATGATGACTCAGGCTCTTGAACTTGATGGTCGCCCTCATATAGTGGTTGCCACACCTGGCCGTATCGTAGACCACCTCAAAAGTAGCAGTGGTGACTGGGACCTTTCAAGAATAAAGTTTTTGGTCAGTCACTTTTCGTTTTCCGTTGCAGGTGTGGTGACCCACAGCGCCGATTAGATTCTTGACGAAGCGGATCGTCTGTTGACACCGACGTTTGCACCGGAACTATCGTATTTGTTTAATATCCTACCCACCGATCGACAGACATGTCTCTTCACGGCCACACTAACACCATCTGTTGAATCTGTGGCTTCGATGCCTCCAAAACGAGGCAAAATGATACCATTCTTTCACCGTACCGAATCGCCGTGAGTCTAGCTTCATTACTCACGCGTCCTGATCTCACCATCTCCCAGGGTTGAGACTGTTTCAAGCTTGAAACAACGTTACGTTCTTGTTCCGTCCCATGTACGAGAAAGTTATCTATTCTATCTTCTCTGCAATCCCCCGGAGGACACATTGCCACTCCGCCGCGTGCCGCCAGCACCAGCGATAAATCCCGGGAAAACGAAAATCGGCAAGTCAAAATCTTCGAGAAAAAGTGCTCAGGAAGAGGATGACATAACTCAACCCCCTCCTACAATAATATTCTGTACGAAGCCTCGTACTGCCGCTTACCTTACGAGCTTGTTGAAGACGCTCTCGGTCCGCAGTACAGCACTGCATTCTCGTCTTACGCAGCGTGAACGCCTGGCGTCATTGTCGTTATTCCGTTCGGCCGTTGTTCCAGTTCTGGTTTCAACAGACGTTGGTGCTCGTGGCTTGGATATTGAAGATGTAGCAATGGTTATCAATTGGGACCTCCCGAACGAGCCAGAAGAATATACTCACCGCGTCGGACGAACGGCCCGCGCTGGAAAGGGAGGTGTTGCGATCAGCTTTGTTACTGAAAAGGACGAGCATCGAGTCTTAAGGATAGAGGATCGCATCGGTATGTCACCACGTAGCATCAAAGGTCACGAATGGATACATTCTTGTCTAGGCATCAAGCTTACCACTTTGACACTGCCAGAAGATAGAGTGCTGGATAAACTGAATGCTGTCTCGACCGCCAAGCGGCTTGCAAATATGGTGATTGTACCATGTTCCTTTAGTTGTCGGATGCTGAACTCTGTCCAGGAACTACATGACTCAAACTTTGGGCAACGGGAGGAAATTTACAAGATCAAAAGTCAGAAAAGGCGACAAGTCGGGACTTGAAAGCATGACACTAGGGGCTTTCTGTAAGCATTGGTAAGACACCTTTCCAGCACTTTGAGGATTTGAACAGTCATACCATTCGAATACAGGCGTTGTATGACAATGTACGCCAAATACTCGATGGCTGGGCAATCAGATTGTGCTAGATCACTTGACTCTTTGAAAGCGAGGTGAATGGTATGAACTGACAGATCTAGAAGGGTACTTGTGTGATATCAGTACACACGGATAAGGCGATCATAGAGGGTGTCTACTACATCGAGGGCACTTGCGACGCATGTGAGTGGACGTTTGCATGATCGCCTATACGATTTCGGCAGTGCGTGCCGTGGATATAGGTCTTACTCCGCTTCGGAATTTAAACCCCGCGAGCCACGGAGCCATTCTTAATCCGTTTTGGCGAGCAGGGTACTTTGGATCTTCCCCCCCTGTTTTCCGCTACGTTCTCTATCTCGGCGCCAGCCATCGCAGTAGCCCTCGATCTCCCAAGTATTCAAAACCTGTGTCCTCAATATTTATCTCTTGTCCATCATTTATCCTTTCCCCTTCCTCGAACCAGGTGTTATGTCCAATTCCGTCGAGACCGCAGACTGGGACTTCGTGCTCCAGTTCGTCTCCGAACCACTCGACCTCGAGATGCCTGCGCCCGAAAAACCTGTGTCCGGCAGAGTCGACCGACAGACCGGCACAGCGGTGACTCAGGTGCCCACTCCACCAGTACGCCGTCTTCTTGTCGGAGTAATGCTGAATACGATCTGTCATCTTTCCCAGGAATCGTTCACCGCCTCCCCGGTGGATTCCTCTCCAGACGAAAACGCGTTGGTTTCGGTATCGACCACTTTTTTCCCTGGCGCGCAGAATCATGCACTCCCGCCTGATCTTGTCCTGCTTTCATCCGACTCGGTGTTCTTCTACGTACACACCCATGTCCTCCTTGCTGCATCGGACAATAGCTTTCAATCTTTGCTTCCACCCTCCCCAAAAGCAAAGTCTGGTCCTATGGGTCCTGTAGTTCTCGTTTCAGAATCCTCAACAGTTCTCAACATCGTACTACACACCGTTTACGACATGTCTTGTTCACATTATTCACCTTCATTCGAATCACTTGCAACAGCACTTAACTCCATGACGACGTATGGGATCTCCCTCAGAACGCACGTTGCCCCGACCACTTCCCTTCATGCCCTCCTTTTATCACTTGCACCCATCTACCCGCTGGAGCTCTATGCGCTCGCTGCGTCATATGACCTGTATGACCTTGCCGTTCCAACTTCAGCATACTTGCTCTCGTTTTCTCTCGCTTCACTTACAGACGAAATGGCCGAACGAATTGGTCCCAAGTATTTGAAGCGACTCTTTTTTCTGCATTTTGGGCGTGCCGACGCACTTAAACGCCTTCTTGTGCCGCCTCCCCACCCACATCCTCCTACCCCAACTTGTGATTACTCGGAACAGAAAAAGTTGACCCGAGCATGGGCATTAGCATCTGCCTACCTTGCTTGGGATGCAAGGCCTGGTAAGGACTTGTAAAACGAAACAAAATATCGGATTGACACGGAACGTGGTAGATTTATCTACAAGTACCATGGAATCGGCCCTCGCGCCGTTAGGCGATCAGCTATCTTGCGAGTCTTGCCGACTGGCCCTCCAAGAAAGGCTCAGAACACTTATTGTACAGTGGTCTGTGGTGAAGGTATTTTTAAAAATCTATCTTGAGGTTTCTACACTCAGCACCTTTTAGAGAACGATTTAGCTACACAGGTCGTTTACTTCTTGCAGCCGAAATCACTGACTCGTGGTTATACCCTCCATCCCCAATTTCCCGAAAGAGAACGACGCCCTGTAGTTTACAATCAGACCCTTCGTCAAAGTCGTTTGTTTCGTACTTTCCTGCCAAGCGTTTTCTTCACGGCATATCATTTCCCTTTTCCCCAGACTCGGCGCATACAAACGCACTTAACATTCTTATTCCACATTTCTATTCTTCCCGACCTTCCCGACATCATTTCACATACGCAATGAAACCTGTATTACGGTGGCTGCACACATACACGCAAGTTGTATTGATAGGTACAATACAGTATTTGAATCTCACTCGCGGCACTCTTAAGAGAAGTTCCAACGGAGTGACATACCCAGGTGAAAGACCCTAGACCAGGGGTAATTAGAGGTTGACAGTGGCGAGACTCCAAGAGGTGATGAGCTGGTCGGTATTATCGCGTTTTGTCCTCGGCTAGAATGGCATCATTGAGCTCATCCAACGGAGCCAGTTCCTTCTTCTCTACAAGATCAAACTGTACAGTAGTAAGAGGAATGTGAGCAGGAGGTACCCTGGGGCTATGCGAGAAGTACTTCGTTGATGAACAAGAAAAAGTGACGATAGCTAGTGTTCAGGTGCGCTACAATCGCAAGGAATCTAATCAATACCCTCGTACACGGCCGAGGGTGTTGAAATATACCTTCGATTCCCAGGGCACAGATCTGATCAAAATGGTTGCTGTAGATATGAGCGTAGACGCGGAATAACCTTCGAACAATGGTGCGGACGGTGTCCCGGAAATTGCGGGGAAACGGGACGCCTGCAGATTTAAAAAGTGGATTTGGAACGTCACGAAATCCAGGAGACGATCGTCGGTACCTATCTTATTTGGGAAGACGTTATCGTCGTCCAGAATGTTTTGAGCCCAATTCATCAAAGCGTCGACATATTCCGGAGCTGGAAGTTTGGTAGGCTTCTTGTACTTCACGCCGTCTTCCCACAAGTACTCATACCTTTAGATCAATTAGGGATGGACAGGGACTACACGATAATTTCTCACCGAGGGCCTGCAGACATGATCGGACACTGACCAACGGAGCTAAGATAAAAGCAGGATCGGTAGAAATCTCACACATACCTCCTGCGGCGTACAAAACTCCGTCACTGTACCGTACAGCATATTCAGGTGATTGAAGAAGTCGACAGCTGAGCTCTGATGCATGAGCGTCTCGCGGGACGATCCACGCAGCGTGAATCGGGCACACACCATGAACGGCAAGCCATTCGTTCAAATCTTCACCCTCCGGAAGCTGGACGGCGAGCCTCAAGTTGCCCGATCCCTTTAGTGATAGATAGACCGTCGCCGCTAGCATCAGAATATAGCCTGTCCATGAGCCGCCGCCCTCACCAGCGTAGCTTCTGCATATTTGCGTAACTGGTACTGCTTTGTTCCCTCGGGTACATCCTTGCGAGGTTTGAATGTTCGCGTCTTTCCTCTACATGATAAGGGCGGCGATCCTGCGTGTTGGCTTCACGTCTTGGAAGACAATACATTCGATAACTCACAGACCAAAGAATGAAGACATCGTAAGGATGGACGAAGCTGTGCTACAGTGAGTGATATGCGATGTCAGCTTGAAATATCCCGAGATCGGCAATGCCCATCAGTGCCGTTGTCGCCGCCCTAAACGTTTGGCATCGACTTGACAGGAGTCTTTGACGACCTCTTGGCATCAATACGTTGATCAATTCGGACAATGCTAGGACTGCTGGCCAGGTCTTATTCCATGTCAAGTGTATAGACCAGTCCGTGGGACTGACGGCAATCTGATCACTAACACTTTGGAACGATGTGAAGCTCTGTCAGTAGGGTGCCCAGAAACCAAGTAGTAGTTACGCGGCACCCTAACTGTCAATACGCCCCGGTTAATCGTCACAGCTCAAAGGTGACATCGATAATGCTCGACTGACGATATCATACTTCCAGCGTGATAAAAAATCGAAAAACCTACCCCGAAAGCAGGTGCCTTGTAACAGGGTACATTACAACAAACCAGTCAAAAGTAGACGACGCTCATTTTCCAACCCTTTTTGAGAGTGAAGTTGTCCAGGGCTCCTCTTGCCGTCGACGCCAGCTCGGCGGATTCGAAAAATGCTTGTGCCATTTTAACCTTGGCACCGGCAGCATTTGGCGTCGGTGATTGCGCCACGTGCGTTGACAAGAAGCCTCGATATCTGTGAAATATCGTCAGACAAGGGGGAAAGGAAAGAAATAGATTACACACTGTTGGAAGAGAACAGAAAGAACGTCGTCAGTTACCTCCTGCGGTAAATTCGTGCATAGTAGACGTGCGGACGGCTGTTGTATAGGTGCAGGGATAGTTGCTTCGGAAAAGAAAAGGAGGTGAGTTGTGATGCACTTCTCGACGGTACTACATACCTAGTGGCTTGACATGCTGTACGTTTTCTTCGTCCTCGTCGATCTCCATTTCTTCCTCATCGCTACCGGCCCCTTGTGATTTTTCCCGCTTCGCGCTGGGGTGATCATCCGTAGTGTCATCGTCTCTCTGTCTCTTGTCTACGGAGACAGTAATTTTTCCTCTCTGTATGGCTTCTGATTGTGCATGTACAGAAGTTGGAGGGATAAAGTTTGAATCCTCTCTTCGGGAGGTCGCGTATGACTTTGACTTTGCATAGTTGATGCGCTGAATGGGCCGTGTTGATCTCAACGCGAGCGATTACAGAGGAATGGAACGGACCATAGGCTTATCATAGAACACCAGGCCTTCGCATGCCCTCATCGCGGTCGTCGCCGCAGCAAGATCAGTGAACACGAGGAACGCCTGCCCTCTCATTTTTGGGCTTTTGGAGGCTACTACATCTATTATTTTTCCATAGGTCGTGAAAAGGGCGTATAGCTGCGAACGCAACTCCTCCTTGTTGACCTTGTCATTGAGATTGTTGATGTAGAGCGTTGTGTTCGGTTGTGACTGAGCCATGTCGGTCGATGATAGCCTACGGGTCAGAGTTGCATGAGGCTCCCACTCGATCTGGCAAGTGACTCTCACGGATCCTTGACCTCGGGGCTATTTGCAGCGCTAAGCTGGTCGTGCTCGCCGTCGTGCCTGTCGCCGTCTTTCGCGTCCCTGAGCGCGACACTCGTCCCATCCGATTCCCTGAGCTTGTTTGTTCGCTGCCAAGTTCTGCTTTGGTCGTGTTTTACTCCAAAAACGTAACCGGGCAAACAAACGCAAAACTGCACCTGAGTTGATCGTCTTTCAAGCACATGAAATTTTTGACGATTTCCTGCGACGCATTCAGATGAACAGCTTGCAGGTCTCGGAATGGCTTCCGTCCTTTCTCATTCCATTCTTTACACTGTCATACCCCACTCCCCCACCATTGGATCCTGATTCCTTCCATGGTTCCCTCTATTATACCACCGGTATCCTCGATGCCTGTGTCATCGTCTCGTGTATCGCCGTCATGGCAGTGTTACGCGACATAACACGCATCTATCTCATGGAACCATTCGCCAAATGGAAGCTCACTCGCGACTGGAAAAGGTCACAACGGGAAAAGATCAAGGTTAACGTTTCCCCCAAAGCCCCGGTCAACGGTTCATCGATTCCGAACGGCCTCGCTGGTCGCAAGAATGGAGAGCATACCCCTCTTACCATTTCGAAAAGAGATGCACGCAGGATACATAGAAGCATGTTGAGGTTCGCCGAGCAAGGCTGGTCCTTCATATACTATACCCTAAACTTCGCTTTTGGCGTCGTAAGTAATTTTTTTTTACCAACGGGACGCAAGTAAACACCCAGGTCTAACATTCTTCCTTCTAGTATGTGCATCGCAACTTTCCCACCCGAGTGTTGAATCCTACAGATCTGTGGTTCAATTACCCTCACGTTCCCCTGGCTGGTACTGTCAAGTTTTATTATCTTACCCAGACCGCCTTCTACCTTCATCAAGTATTGATCCTGAATGCTGAGGCTCGGAGGAAGGATCATGTTCAAATGATGACCCATCACATCATCACCATCACGCTCATGATTGCAAGTTATGCTTACAATTTCACTCGCATTGGGTGCCTTGTCATGATGTTGATGGACTGTTGTGATATTTTCTTACCTGTAAGTGGCCCTTATGCATCAAGTTGATGACTCTCACTCAGCGAACACCAGCTTGCTAAGATGCTGCGATATATTGCCCTATATACTCTTTGTGACGTGACCTTCACCGTTTTCATGGTCTCCTGGTTCATCACCCGACACGTCCTTTTCGTTATTGCCATCAAATGTGTGGTGGTGGACTCCGTACAGCTTGTCAGTGAGATGTGGGCGCCAGAGAGAGGCAACTATTTCTCCCCTTTCATACACAAGACCTTCTCTGTTCTGCTGATTGCACTACAGGTGAGCTGAGTGTACTCATCTACTTGTTGCATACTCACCGTTATGCAAAGGTGCTTCAAGTCATTTGGTTCGGAATGATATGCCGCGTCGCATACCGGGTTGTCACTGGTCATGGAGCATCTGACGATCGGAGCGATGAGGAGGTTGAGTAAGTACACCGTGAATAGCGCTGGTCGAGGCTAACTCTCCATAGAGCAACCGACGAAGGGAAGGAAGAGTGATCACGTGTGCCGGTAGACTATTCTACATATGTTGGACATTTAATGGCCAAAGGCTTTTCTGCCTTTGCATACTTAGACGTGCAATCTTTATACCATAATTTCAAGTTGCTTGTGCTTGACTATTCAACGTTGGTTCGAGTCTGCGGTCCAATGGGTATCATTTCCTTTTTGAGACAATACAGTCACTCCTGTAGTCCCGCTCAGATCAACGTTAACCCTTCCCTTGTCTTTGATCCACAACATCCCTACTTCCACACCGAGGACCATGATGTCTAGTCTCATGTCTTTCTTTGGGGGGAGGCGGGACTCCAAACAAGGTGCTCGTGATGCTATCGTCTCACTGCGGCAACAACTGCAGATGATAGAGAAGAAGGAAGACCACCTCCAGAAGAAGATAGACGAAGAATTGAAGAAGGCAAAAGCGAACGCTGTATCAAATAAAGCGGGTACGCCATCAGCAATAGACATGTACACCCACTCAATGGCCTCCGCGTCGACCAGTTGCAACCCAGGCGCTGCGCAGAAAGAAACAGAGCGAAGCGGAGATGGAACGATTAAACGGACAACGTTTGCAGCTGGAACAACAGATCAACACTCTAGAATCGGCGAACCTCAATCTCGAGACTATGCAAGCTATGAAGAAAGCTTCCGATGTGTTAGAGCAGATCCATGGACACATGTTGGCGTGGTTCATCCGTTTCTTCTCCCCCAGACTGATGATGCCCTCAGGAAACTGACTGACGTGGATACTACGATGGCGAGGATTGGTGAACAGCGAGAGATAGCCAACGAGATCGCAGAAGCAATATCTGCACCAACCGATCAAGCTGACGAGGTAATTTACCACCCTTGAGCGAGTACTACAGGCATTCACGACACCCCATAGGAAGAATTAAGGGAAGAACTAGCTGAGCTTGAGCAAGCGCAATTAGATGAACGTCTAGCCGGCGCGGAACATGTTCCTGTACACATTCCTCCGGGTGCACGGGAAGCGCGTAAGTGTCAAAGAGCCTCAACATTCATGAGCAGATCATTCACCTTTTTCATTACGCCGACAGCTAAACAGATTGCGGTGGAGGACGACGAGGAAGCGCAGTTGAAAGAGTTGCAGGCTGCTCTGGCAATGTGATACCTGCGGTAATGTTGGCCCACACTCTTTGAATCCTTGCGTATCCAGATAGCATGTTTCGTCATCTACTACCTATATCCCATCACCTCCATTTAATAACGTCACGCGCTTTGAGCTCATTGCTGACTTTGGGACGTGTTCTGAAGTGGGTAGTGTACAGGATAATCAGTATTAAATTATGCAGCGATGGTCACTAGGCTATGAGTGCAATGGGGAGTGCAAGTGCATGCAAGGGAATGTGTAGGGGAAGATGCAAATGATGAAAGTGCTATGCAATCTTTGATCATCGAAGGGAGGTGAGAGATTCAAAGCATCAAGCAATCATGACGAAAAGCCACGGAGTCCCAGAACTCTACGCACGTCGGAGGTGAATCGCAAGGAGTCGAGGATTGGTAGCATATCAAGGAGTGCTTCGTCGTGTGGATCGTGGGTCCATCCCTCTATGGGTATACCATTCGCTGTCAGGACTGGATTAAACGACAGCCTGGAGTCGACGTTTAGCCAAACTGACCTTCATTGACGCGATAACTGATTGGTGAGTTGTCGATGAGGCAAACACGTGAGAGATCCTGCTCGATAATAGACAGATCTTTGGTATATGAACCATTTGGGAGCAGCGTGCAGGACTAAGAGAGACTTTGAAAAACGAGATGATGCCAAGGTTGGACGACTCACCTCCCGAAAGAAACGACGAGCGAGGATGCCACGTCCAGCGTCTAACCAGTCGATGACTGGATCTGCATACTCCTGCATCGAGGCAGTGAACACGACCAGGGTGTACCACCCAGAAACCTGCAGTAGGTTAACATCACGGGAAAAGGTCCTTGAAACAACAGGACCTACCTTGCGAAGAAAATAATCTACAAAGGGACGCTTGTATACATGATACAGCGTGCTCCGACCACCGAGGACTACCTCGACAGTGTGACCCTTGTTGCGCCTTCCAAAACCAAGGAGCCCAAATCCACCAGAGGACAGGGACATGGGCTTTGACGTCGAGTGTATGAGAGTCTCGTCCAAGTCGAGCACCAGCGTCTTGGGGAGATGGAAGGGCGTCTTATGAGCTGGCAAAGGAGGGGTGGCTTCTCTGGCGGCTTCTGCTGGTAGGGGCAAGCGGGGATCGTGTTCTGATATCGATAGAGACGTGGAACCAGGAACAGGTGATGGGGGAGGAGTAGGGAGGGAACCCATCTCTAACTTGGGATGAACTCCATATACGATATGGGACGGGACATCTAGAGGAGGTGGGCGGGTCGAGGGAGGGAACGGCGATTGTTGCGTTGCTGGTGGAACAGTACGGGCATCGTCGGTCTTCGCGTCTCGCAGGTTCTGATCATCTAGCTGGATGACTGCGAGCTGATTTCGGCTGCCGTCGATTTCTCCAGGTATCCAAGAGGCCCATGTGGCGCATATTGTGTTCCAGACAATAACGAAAACGCGGACAAAGAAGAGACGCCTGAGAGTGCTCCTGAATCTGAGCCTTGGCTGTAATCTGATGGCTGGATCAGAGACGGATGGTTTGGGGAAAGGAATTGGCAAGAAACCAGAGGGAGAGGAGTAGGAACGCCTCGGTCGAGCAGGGCCGGTGGGGTGTGGAGAATCAAGGAGTGGTTTGTCGGACCAAGGGGTTGTCCGCTTGAGAGAACCGCCAGCGATGGAACCACGACGCTTCACAGAAGGGCGGTGGGGGAGAAGTGGTGGTTGAGCGTCGACGGGCGTTGAAGGCGGAGTGCGGGGGAAGACGAGGACGTCGAACTGACGGGAAAGCAAGGCGAGCGAGTTCATTAGGACGACGACGTTGACAGAGGGCGAGCGTTGAATTATTATCCCACCTCTCGGCGCACGTGCTCACTAGCCTACTTATCTACAGAATATACCTAAACCCCTTCTCGTCCTTTTCCTCCTCTTCATCCAGCTTTCTATTCAGCGCACGGAGCTGTTCCCTGAACACCCAGCTCATCACGATCGCGCTACCCGAGCACGCGATACATATCCCATATGAATACCGGTACGTTGGTCCCCAGTTCGATGGCCAGAGGTATCTGTCATGCAACGTTCTTAGTGCCTCCCTTTGCAGCTGGGCGATGGACTTACGACCCTGCAATATTGCCCAACTGCGAGAACCCGTTGATGAGCGACAGGCACACCGCACGTTTCGATGGTGGACGCGGAAATGAATTGTTCATCCACGCGTACATCACCACAAATCCAGCATACGATTGTGCCATGAGGAAACTGTCTCGATGCATTTTCAGCGCGATATCCCCAGAATGAACCGACCTCCCTTACAGAGACACGTAGCGCGCCGCAGTATTCATAGTACTGATGGCGATGATGAAGCCAACGATACCCGCAGTGTACGAGCTGATCATATGATAGAACCGCTCTTGCTTCTTGTCCGAACGCCTAATCACCCAGGAATAAATTTCAGATGGCTTAGCCCTTCAAATCAATCTTTTTACCTGGATAACCAGAATGCCACAATCACCGTGAAAATGAACGGAGGTGCAACAAGCAAGAGGGTCACCGTAGGATTGTAACCAAGCGTTGCGCTCAGCGTTGGGAAGTAGGCATTGAAAGATAGTGCAACGACTTGCGCTGTCATCGCGAGAGCGAACAACCACACTCTCCAATCCGCCACGGCGAGGTACAATCCATGTGCCCTTCCCCCTCTTTCGGTTTCATTCTGGTCGCCGATGCCGACGTCTTCCTTCATACGCCTCAGAGCAAGTCGACGTTCCTCTTCTGTGAGCCAACGTGTGCT
Organism: Boletus bicolor; assembly: GCA_003316205.1. Classification (NCBI taxonomy): domain Eukaryota; kingdom Fungi; phylum Basidiomycota; class Agaricomycetes; order Boletales; family Boletaceae; genus Boletus; species Boletus bicolor. The sequence goes on from QFEM01013590.1 coordinate 11,961, forward strand.
GGCTGGAAAATCCGGGAGGATGAATAAGGCGCAAAATGCAACGAAACACGTCAAGGCCCCTTCGATGTAGAACAACCACCTAACATGTCACGAGTTAGACCGACATGTCCCCCAAGCAAGCAATTCCTGGGACAGAGTTCACCTCCACGCTGCGTGCCCGAGGACACCATCCATACCCCCTAAAATTCCGGAAGCAAGCAAGGCCCCAAACGCATTGCTTATGATGTTTCCGCAGTATAATATTGCGGTACGCAGCCCTATTTCATCCCGCTTGTACCTATTATGGATATTTGTGTGAAGTGATTTCGATTACGGTACTAGCAAACCAACTGACCACTTTGAGATTAGGAAGAGGGCACCAGGAAAAAATGCCGCTTCCACGAAACCAAGGAAGAATCGCGTAAGTAATGCACCGGTGAAACTGTCGTGTGCGGAATTCAGGTTGGGAACTTTCCCCGGACGTTGCATGGACAACCCACTTTATGGTGATACCCGTCAGAGCGGAAATGACTCCCCAGACGATCATACAGCCAGGTAAATAGAGTGACGGTTTTCCGATATAGTTCAAGAACATGTTACTGGAACATCGTCAGTGGCATGCGCATTGAGTTCGGAGGACCAATATTTCTTACGAAGGGATCTGCATGATAATATAACCCACGTATAGGATCGACAACAAAGTCGCAAACTGCTGGCCGACAAGGTGAAGGTCGGTCGTGAGCCCTCGTGCTCGAGCGGCGCTAATTCACATTAGCGGGAACCCGCTTAGCCTGTGGTACGCATACCTAGCATTGTTTCTGTCGATCTGCCCTCATAATCAGTCTGAAGCTCGAATGAGAAACCGATGTGAGTTTACGTAGTTCAGGATGTAGATCACGACCAGGATGGACATTCGGAGGTCGAGTTTCCACAAGAGCTTGCGCTCAAGCGTTTTACGTGCCTCTTTACCCCCGAACTCAATGTCTGGATCGTCGGAAGTGGGTGCATCTCCCTTCAAATTCGAATCCTTTTCTTCAATGGGCAGTGACTCCGAGTCTGCGCGATTTTCGGTCATGGAAAACGAAGGAAAAACGTTCTTCTTCCCAACATCTATTAGTCCAAGTCGGGTGAGATTTGGGAGATGTCACTATTTCTACATTCGAACAAGTTGGCAGAGAGTCACTACCGTGTAGAGTTCGCAGATATCATACAAACTACTAGATAGTGCCTCACCTCGTCTTGTTATGCAGCCGCAATTTTAAGTTAGAGATAAGAACAACTGACGACGGCGCATTGCATGCCCAGCCCTTATCAGGGCTGAAGCGGCTGGATCTCGCTCACCAGTGCATGTTCGTAGACCGGGCGATTGATAGCACATCATTGTTTCATACACTGTACTCTTTCTCCCCTCAATTCCAAGCCCCCTCACTCGTCGCTACCGCATAAATCGGGTGCCCTGTACATATGAGTAGAGTCAGTTCATTACAGAGATCCGCTCGAACACGGCGGCCCCGTATTGCGATCACATTCTGGTTGTGCGAGCAGAGTTATCTACAAACGTTATTCCTATCAGACATCCCCTTCCATGAATTCATTTTATACCTTGTACTGTAGTACACTTGATTCTTATTCTATATGTGATCGAGGGTACATCAAAAATTTAGCTTCTACTGCGTTTCTCGGATGACTTGGATGATATCTGAGATGACCGCCTCCTCACGTCCTGCTTTCCAAACGCCGGTCAGCTTTCCACTCCATCTAGTGCCTTTCCCTCCCCCTTTGACGTTGAGTTTCTCCTTTAGCAGGCCCCCTGCCTCCTTTGCATGTTTCTCAGCTGAACCGAGTACCAACAAAACACTGGTTCCCGTCGCACTTTGAGAGGACGGCGTCGAGGATAGGATGAGGAGGTATTGGCTCTCAGCACGAGCAACCCCTGTAAACGCAGTTGCTATAGCGGATAAGAATCCAAGGGGATTGATGGAATCATCCACTCGATGCAGATGTTTCACGAATACCAAGCCCGATGATTGTTCCATTTCCTCTGCGATGCTCCTTGCGATATACTTTGCAAGTTCAGACTCAAGGTCGTCAACTCGCTTCTCTCCTCTCTTGCGTTCGTCTATCAGCTGCTCCACACGAGCTGGTACTTGAGGAGCTCCACAGCTGAGAGTCCCTGCGGTCGCCGTGAGTTGCTTATGCGTATTGGTCAAATAGTCGATGAGCCGTGGCCCGGCAAAAAAATACAGTCTAGCAGAAGTGGTGTTTGAGCGAGCAAGGGTCTCCGTTTGAGGGACTAGGAAGAGTTGAAGATTGTGCAAACTAGGGCAATGAGTGCCACAACAGCTGCGTAGCGTGTTCCGTTGGTGTCATTATCTCGAGCAGTGCACTTAAGGACATACGGATTCCGATCGATACGGTCAATAACCACGACCCTCTTAATTCCGCCAGTATAGTCGGTAGGGATCGCCTTAGCGGAACCACGCGCATGGACTTCCAACTTCTCCGGTTCATTCGGTTTTTCCATCTCCTGGACCTCGACATGAACATTGCGGCCCTCGAAGACGTATCGGTTTGCTGCAGTCTGAATACTTTGTATTTCATCGCTGGTCATGCCTCTCGCTAGTTCAACGTAGCATGGAGCAGGTGCATCCGTCAAAGACCAAGAGAGCGTCGGGATGTTCAGACGATCCTCGAGCACAGCAGATAAAAGGTGCTGAGAGGTGTGCATAGTCATCTGCATCGAAGTGCGGGTCACGATAACGAAATCTAGTGAATTGCAGACACTTACATGATCATACCTGCGGTCCCAGTCGGCGTCTCCGAGCTTGACCAAGACTTTGGTTCCTGCTGTGAATTGGAGAATATCAACTTCGGTATCTTCTACTTGTACATAGTGAACAGCATGTCCACCGTGACGCCTCGCTTGTAGAACCTTCCAGACCTTTTCATCAGCGGTTTGAATCAATCCAGTGTCGGAGGGCTGGCCGCCGCCTTCTGGAAATACGATGGTATCATGCAAAACAACTTCAAGAGTGGGTGTTCTTGGTGCTGTAGATGTTGTGTCCTTCTTTCCCTTTCTCCCGCCTGGCGCTGGATGTATTTGTGAGACCCGACAGCTCACAACAGTGGTAAACAGCTCGCGCAGGAGAGGGTCCCCTTCGGGATTAATGTCAGTTATGATAAACATATCTTATTCGTTGCCTCACGTTGACATGCCAAGAGACCAACAGGGATGGAGAATCGGGGATCGGATGAGATCTGAAGGGTAGGGGAGACGACCCTATGGTATGTAGAAGGCGTGGCCAAAGGTGATAGCAAAATCGCTGCGGCCGACATTCCTGTGCGGACGGACGAAGTGTGTAGTGATGGAAGGACCGTGTGGATCGAGTGTGGGGCAATTAAAGGTTGTGCTGGGATTGAAGTTCTTCACTGCCACTCGGATCCATCCGTCACTACATAAGAGCCCCTTCAGTCCCTGTCGCCTGTGAGCTTTCCACCATAGGAGCTGTACAGTCGATTCCGTCGATGCCATGCATATCGACCGTCTTCTCGTTTTTGCCCCGGAGGAGACATGCGAGGACTGGACCAAGAGTCAAATGGTTAACAAAACGAATGATGCGGCAAGTGAAGCTCGACCGCAACCCCCACACCTACCCGAGACCGTCAGCGCGTCGCTCGAGGTCGCATCGATCGACGGTGCTGATGACGAGAGGTCACTTGGTGTCCTAGACGACCCAGGTAGCCCTGTACACGACCCGGGAGGTCACCACGTCAGTGAGGTGATGGATAGCTCGAACGCTTCAAGCACGTCGAGTGATCGCGCAGACGCGACGGACGAGTCGCAGGGCGACGATGCGGCTGTACCAACCAAGTCGGGGGATGAAATAGATGTACCAGGGAGTACTCAGCACGAGCTAGATGACTACGCACGACGGGTGTGTGCAGTCACAATCACAACGCCGAACACACACGTCCTGCAGATTTACTCACATCAAAATTTCGTGCATAATCTCCTAGGCCTGGGTAGGATTTGACATTTGGATGTCAGTAGATCCGCCACATTTGCCAGTGTCCCAAGGTGCTTCCTGCATGACTAGATTCTTTGGGTCATCCACGAGGTTTCAAGTTCTTTTCTCGCGCAATTCCGATCAAAGCGCTCTTTTTGCACGAGTGTTAAAGTTCAAACGTTCATGGTTCGAGCTCCGAGGACTTCGATAGGTCTAGGGTGTCTTCTACTATCGCTCATCGTACCACGTTATGGTGTGTTCAGTTATATACCGCTGCCCGTCCCCATCGTCCACCCATCCACACTCCATCCAGGTCGTCGACACAGACAGCTATTCTACTCTTCATATTTCTTTTCAAACCATCTAAAGAGGCTTTTGCGTCATGGGCAACGTCCTAGTACCTACGGTTGGCTTCGCTGCACTCGCCCTCTCTCATTTTTTCCGTCGCCCAGATGGAGAAAATTTTACTTTCACAGACATTCATGCTCGCTGGCAAGCTGAAGAAGCCCAGAGACAAGCTGAACAGGCTGCCAGAGAGGCCCAGGAGCTCGCCGAAGAGATTCAGCGGCAAGCCAATCGGGACCGTGAACAAGCCCACGCGCGCCAGGAACAGGCTGATCAGGCTGCGGAGAAAGTAGAGCGGATGAAGGCACAGATGGAGGAAGCCGCGAGTGCTACAAGGCATGCCCAGGAGCTCAGTGAGGCTGCTGCCAGTGCTGCCAGGGAGGAGGCTGCAAATCTTGCGCAGGAGGCTGAGGAGGAGCGCAAACGCTCCCGGAAGATGCGCGAAGATGCAGAGAGGGCGATGGCAGCTGCGAAGGAAAAGGCGGAGAGAGCACAAAAGGCTGCGGATGAACAGCGCCGCGAGGCCGAGACTGGCAAGGCTCTGGCCGAGGAGGTGGCCCGTGCAGCTGCAGAGGAGACCCAGAAGGCGATAGAGGCAGAAAGGCGCCTGAAGGAGGGCATCCAGCCGGTTGTAACGCCCTCTCCACAAGAAGTCGCCGCCGCCAAACGACGTATACAGTACAAGGAAGACTGTTTCCATTTCGCTGTCGCTGGCATCTCTGGTAGTGGAAAGTCTTCCCTCGTGAACGCATTCCGTGGTTTACGCAGCCGAGACGCGGGTGCTGCAGCTGTAGGTGTCACGGAGACGACGCTCCTGACGACCAGATATCCAGACGCCAATCCAGTGAACCCGTTCGTCTGGTACGACATCCCCGGTGCGGGTACACTCAAATGTCGCGACTGGCAGTACTTCAACGACCAAGGTCTCTATGCCTTCGACTGTATCATCGTGCTCTTCGACAATCGCTTTACCGTGACGGATATCGCGATCCTTATTAACGCGAAACGATTCGACATCCCCACGTACATTGTCCGTTCGAAAGCCGACCAGCATATCCGAAATATCATGATAGAGAAGGGATACGACAGTGACAGAGACGACGAGGAAGACGTCAAGCGTCGTAACAAGCTGTATAAAGCCGCGCGCAAGCAATTCATTGAGGAGACGAGGGAAAGTGTTCGGGCTAACCTGGAAGATGCCAACCTCCCGGACCAGCGTGTGTACATTGTCTCCAACACCACGATGTTGACCATCGTGCTGAGCAAGATGCCGAAGAAGACGATTGATGAGGTGGACCTGATCAACGACCTGCTCAACCAAGCGTACTCAAGGCGGGTTGCTCGGTCGGATGAGATCACGGAAGTTGATTCCGGATCGATAGGTTACAGCATTTGAACATAACGTGTACTCATGTTCGATCTATGTGGGGTGGTGAAATGTACGTCTTGGAATAGATCTTGATGTTCCCTGTATGATCTGGTGTGGCAAGAACCAATGCGGTGGCAGTAATCATAGAAATTGAGAGCGAGCAGCCGTGTGTAGCCCAGACCCTAGTAGATAATCAGCTTGATTTATTGTTTACGCGCTTACTCTCGTGTCACAATAAAGTTCTCAGTAGTTATTATAAACCAACGTCGTCATCACGCTCTGATCCGCCTGAGTCGGAGACCCACAGCGAAGGGAGTGATAATGACCTACTTGAGGCGTGAGCCCATCTACCCTTTTCTAATGCCATCTACTAGTCCCCTCAACCCAGAAGCCGTAGGCAGACGGGATGGAGACCATCCAGCTAGTGTTCAGGACAGTCCAGGAGTATTCTGACTTCATGCAAGTGACATCAATGAAGATTCGTGTGTAGCGTCGTGGAATTGTTCCGATACTATATAGAATTGTACAACATCGGGAACTCTACTTAGGATGTCCACGAGCTACAACTCAGAAGAGTCAGAACGAAGTCAGTCAAACTCGAGTGAAGAAATTTGCCCACCAAGTCATACGAGCGCATCGGAACCGTGTCGGGCGAGCCGGAGATGATACACATGGATTATATACATGGACTATAGATGCTGGAAGGTGTCCCAGCGCGACGATGCACTGGCAGTACGACTATGCAAAGGTCGAGCAGTCAAGATGACCGCGCGCCCTCGCGACCTACCATATCGGGTAAGATGATTTGGCATGGCGCCAAGATGTTTCCGACACTCCGTGCTGATGAATATATAGGACCCGGAGTGGATCTGGCAGAAGGCGTTCGGGTCAGTGGAGTCCCACAACCTTCGTGATAATTTTACCGTCGACTGGCAACTTACATCGTCTAGCAACGGGATGGTCTTTTCTCGAAGCAACAGACTCCTCAACGACGGCAACGAGCCGGGCGAATACGGTACATTTACACAACCAGGGGAACTTGATGAAGAAACCTTCGGCAGCACAGAGAGACGCCGCGAGATCGAAAGGGCACTTCTTCGAAAGCTCGATCTCCGCTGCGCCTTCCTTGTCTTGGTGTATATCATGAACTATGTGAGTGAAACTTCAACAGCAAAGTACCCTTGCGTATTGTTATATCACCCGAGAACTCACCCACGTTCCATCTAAGATGGACCGAAACAACGTAGCGTGAGTCATACACCAGTCCACTGCAGTAGCTTTGGACATTATGCACTTGGCTAGGGCCGCACGACTGAAGGGTCTGGAAGAGGATCTTCATATGTCTGGGACCCAATTCAACACTCTGATCGGCATTCTGTACGTTGGATACATGCTGATGCAAACGCCTTCGTGAGTTTCAACCTCCCAAAATACGAACACATCTTGAATGCTGGTTCAAAGAAACTGGTTCCTTAGTCAGATTGCGGAGCCGTCGGTGTACCTCTCTGGTGGTATGTCACTATGGGGGGTAATATCTATTGGTACTGGTGCCTCCCAGAGGTCTGCGAGTACATCAATCTCGAAGCTCATTTAAGTTGACGGACCTTTTTCAGTTACCATTCGGCTCTCGCCTTGCGTTTCCTACTCGGATTCGTGGAGGCTATGTTCTTCCCTGGGGCTCTTTTCCTTCTTTCCAGATGGTATTTTTAAATGAATTGGCATGTCATCATCCTTCCTTATTCCGAGATGAAAGGTACACACGTAATGAACTCGGTGTGAGGATGGCGATTCTCATTTGCGGAAGCTCTGTCAGCAATGCTTTTGGTTCACTCATTGCATCTGCCATCCTGTCTGCAATGGATGGTGCACTAGGTATCCCCGCATGGAGGTGATTAAGATTTATACCAGCCCTATCGTGTATCCTTATTTTTTGTTTTCAGGTGGCTGTTTCTCATTGAGGGTGCCCTGACTCTTGTCATCTCTGCTGTTGCCCTTTTCATAATCCCAGACTTTCCTTCATCTCCTGCCAGCTGGCTTACACACGAAGAACACCTTCTTGCACAGGTACGAATGGAGGAGGATTTATGTGGCCTCGAGCGAGATCAGCCCAAACAGGCGAATGAATCTGGCTTATGGGATACACTGACAAACTGGAAGATCTGGTGGTTAGGTATATCACTGTCTAGCATGGTTGTTGCTCTTTCATTTGGGAACTTCTTTCCTACACTATGTGCAACTATGGGTTACAGCCCAACTATCACTCTCTTGCTGTGTGCTCCTCCATGGCTGATGGGGACAGCTACATCTTTTCTTGTGACAAGGTTTTGTACGGTCTCTGAATTATTTGTATTGTCCTTGACTTCTCTTTCTTTTTCAGGCACTCGGATTCTAGTGGCGATAGGTTCTGGCATATCACTGGTCCTATGATAATGGGTGTCATTGGATTTATAATTGCAATGTCGACGATGAACACTGCAATCCGCTATGTTTCATTGTACGCCATCTTCATCTTCTCTGAGGCGACAAGTCTTGAGTTCTGTTTAGCTTTTTCATGACCCAGGCATCTGTTGCCTATGCGGTGTTCATGACCTGGGTAAGCAACTCCATTCCCGAATCATCATCAAAACGGGCTGTCGGGATTGCTTTCATCAATTCCGTTGCAACGTTTGGCAATGTCGGTGCTTCGTAAGTGTTCCAGCTCATTACAATGTGAAGCCGCTAATACAATAACATCTTTTACCAGATACATCTGGCCGTCGTACTGGGGTCCAACATATGTCAACTCCTATCTCTTATGTATCGTGACGAGTCTGTTGAGCATTGCTATGTGTTGGGTATATCGGTTTTATCTCGCACGGCTGAACAAGGAGGCGGAGACAATAGAGCATGTTTCTGGATTATCGAGAGGCTTCAGGTACCTTCTTTAGCACACCTTTGCAGCTCATTGACCAATGTTTAATTCCAACTACTACTACTATCGATATGGTTGCTAAACGCACAATGCAGTTTATAATCAATTGAGTCGTACATACTTAGCTGCTCCGAGACTCCCACAATTGAGCTGCCAAGAGAGCTAGTACGTTCCCGCGGTCCGCGGCGACAGGCTTTCCTTTCACAACAACACTGACATAGTCCCGCTACATCCTACTAATACTTTTGACAGCCTCCGATCGGATGACAGGTCGAGTATATGAAGGTGTTAGTTATTCCGGCCTACGTGAGTCCTTACTAGCTTACGGCCTCCGAGTTTTTGGTTTGACTATCTGTGTATTGGAAAATTATCTTCCCAAAAAGCTGTAGATCCGAGGGACTCTGAGGACGGGGCTGCCGCAACGGAACTGCATGAGGATGTCCTCTGTGGAGCGGTGCTATACTCATCTCAAGAGGACCGGGAACGCATAGAAAAGAGCCTTCTGAGGAAGCTGGATACTCGAATGTCAATATTAGTATTAATATACATTCTAAACTATGTGAGCAGTTTGTGTATTCATCTCTTTATGGAGTTCATGTGGGAGACAATGGTTTAGATTGATCGTAACAATGCTGCGTAAGCTGTTCCTCGGATGACGTGGAGAATCATGGAATTTGATCCGACACTGTTATTTCCCACAAGTGCAGCGAGACTTCGGGGGTTCGAGGAAGATCTTCATTTGCAAGGATATCAATTCAACAACATCTTGAGTACCTTATATGTCGGCTATATCCTCATGCAAGTACCTTCGTAAGTCTCCATCATTGTTTGCTTTACAAGCAATAACAATGACCTGACCTGACAGTAATATGTTTCTAAACCACATCGGGAGACCTTCTATATATCTCCCGGGGTGCATGGTTCTCTGGGGCATTATGTCTGTCATTACAGGTAACGTTGCACCTCATCCATCGTTATTTGGCTGAGTGATTCTCATTCAGGCACAACTACCACGTAAATCCTGCATTCTTCTAATTTGCTTTGTCTGAGGCGTTCTTTGGGAAGATATACTGGTGCTCTCCTTACCCGATTCTTCGTTGGATTTGTTGAAGCCGCATTTTTTCCTGGGGCTTTATTCCTTCTCTCTAAATGGCAAGTCATGCATGCTCTTGTCTCGTTGTAATGTTACTGATTGTCGGATAGGTATAGACGAAGAGAGTTGGGAGAAAGGACCGCCATCTTGTCATGCGGCATCATGATTAGCAATGCATTCGGCTCCCTTATAGCCTCTGCAATTCTTGATTCTATGGATGGTATTTTAGGGCGTGCGGCATGGAGGTAATCCCACACTCCACTTTTCAGAGTCATTCTTGATGTATTCGATTGCTTTTTTGTAGGTGGCTATTCTACATCGAGGGAACACTTACTGTCGTTGTCGCTCTCTGCGCAATCTTCGTATTGCCTGATTTCCCATCGTCGCCGTCTCGGTGGCTCACGCGCCAAGAGCGTGCTCTGGCACAGCTGCGGATGGAGGAAGATGGTTTAGTAGACGAAGGAGAAACAGATGATACGAAATGGCAGGCGACCGGGTTAATGTTAGCGCTCTCAGATTGGAAGGTTTGGTGGCTTTGCGTTGCACTGACAAGCATGGTTGTTTCACTGTCATTCAATGCTTTCTTCCCCACACTGAGCGCGACCATGGGATATACCCCGACGGTAACTCTTCTTCTGTGTTCACCACCTTGGGCGTTTGCGACGCTTGTGGGATTCAAAATATCCAGGTGATTCTGCACAGGCCTTTCGTCTTCGGGGCCAACACTAACAAATTTGTTTATAGGCACTCTGATTTGCATGGAGAGCGCTTTTTTCATACTGCCGTGCCTTTACTCTTAGGTGTTCTTGGCTTTTCTATGGCAATACTAAGTATGAACATGGTAATTCGTTACATATCATTGTGAGTGGCATCCTCAACACCCGGTTTGTCTCTTGCGACGAATCTCTGAAGGTTTCTTATGGCTCAATCCTATGCCGGCTTCATCGTCTTCTGGGCCTGGGTCAGTAACTCCATACCACGACCTCCTTCCAAACGCGCCGTGGCTCTTGCTTTCATCAACTCGTTCTCTTCCCTCGGCAATGTGATCGGCTCGTGAGTAATTCCAGAGTCTTTGTCTCGGCTAGGTCTCACGACCCCACAGCTATGTTTGGCCGTCTGCATGGGGTCCTTCCTATGCGAAATCGTGTGCAATCTGCATCGTAACAAATCTATTGTGTATCCTCATGTCGTGGGCCTTCAGGAAACACCTGAGCCACCTAAATCAGGAGCTAGAAGCAGAAGATGCCAGGCTAAATCGTCCCAAAGGATTCCGGTACTTGCTTTGAGTTGATGGATTTTACAGTACACAACGAGATGGTCCTGAAAATATAGTAATTGATTTTATATCGTTTAACTAACCCGTTCTAGGCTTGCGCTGAGTTCGACTAGGACGTCGTGCGTACGAAACTGACAGGAAGACAAGAAAGTCTGCTTCAGTCACTCTGACTGTCCAATATCATAGGAGTATTATAAATAGATCAGGGTATTCTCCGTGTGTCGCATAGACCTTGCAGCCTGGCAGGTGATCCGTGTCCCCATTGCGCCTGAAGTGACATTTCTTTTTCTGACCATGAGCACTACCAAAACTATCGCATCAGGGTGGCAGTTTACTCAAGTCGGTGGAGGTCAGGGAACAAACGATGGTGAATGGTTGACGGTCTCAGAGTTCCCTACAACGGTTCATGTCGAGCTTTTGAAATCCAAGAGAATGCCAGATCCAGTGAGGTTTCAGTGTGATAGGTATTCTGGATGGTACATGCTGATTGATCTCCCCAAGTTTCTTGGCTTGAACGAGTGGGAAGTGCAGTGTAATTGCCGCAATATACTGATTTGTCGTCGGCCCACCACTAACTCCTCAGTGCGACACAGGGATCGGGGAAGCCAACTGGGCATTCAAGAACACATTCACCATCACTGAAATGGACCTCACTGCGGCAAACACGGACCTTGTTTTCGAAGGCCTTGACACATTTGCCAGCATCACAGTGGCAAGTATCATCTCCAAACTCGGCTCGGACGTATCTCTGACGATGCAATCAGAACGGCCAGCACATCCTCGAGTACGTCGTTATGTATTGAACGGTGTCGACCATGGTTTCTAACATCTGTTAGCACCGAGGACCAGTTCATCACATACAGGGCGTCTGTGAAGCCTCTCCTGAGGGCTGGGGCGAACGATCTGCTGATTACCTTTACCAGTGCGTTCAAGAAGGTGACACATTACTTTCATTCCACTCGTCCACTACTATACAAATCTCCAGGGAAGGGCACTCGAGAAGGCCAATGGCAAATTTCACTTATGGAATGGTGATTCCAGTCGTCTGCATGTGCGCAAGGCGCAATACAAGTAACTCTTTCTAGTTACCTTTCTCTTTGAAAGACTCACAGAATCGTCAGCTATGGTTGGGATTGGGGTCCAGTTTTAATGACCATCGGTCCTTGGAAACCCATCAAACTCCACACCTATGATGTTTATCTCGCAGATGTCGACATCAGGAGTGTAGTTTCGGAAGCACTTGATGTGAAGATCTCTGTTGACTTGTTACTGTCGGACAAATTTTCCGGTTCAGCTTCCATCACCCTGAAAAATCCCCAAGGAGACATAGTTTACACGGAGAAGAATATTAAGGTAGACTCTGGGAACGCTCGCGCAAAGTTCGAATTTCCCGCTGGAGAGCTTCAACTCTGGTACCCTGTTCATTACGGGAAGCAACCACTTTATAGCATCGTAGTTACTGTTTCCGATACCGTGAGTATTGGTGGTTCAAACAGCTGACACCATTGACGGGTACACGCCATAGGCTGGCCGAATTGTCGATTCGAAAACGGAACGAGTCGCTTTTCGCCGCGTCCGTGTAGTCGAAGAGCCCCTCATCGATCAACCGGGGAAGACTTTCCTGTTTGAAGTCAACAATATCAGGATCTTCTGTGGTGGATCTAACTGGATACCTGCAGATTCATTCCTTACAACGTCTGTGGCTCTTCGTTGGTTCACCGTATGGCTGATTTGAGTTGGCTTGTAGGGTAACGATAGAGAGGTACCGCGCCTGGCTGCAGCTCTTGATCGATGGGAACCAGAACATGGTACGAATTTGGGGAGGCGGTGTTTATGAAGCTGACACTTTTTACGACATTTGCGATGGTGAGTCCTTCAACTGTGCATATTCTGGAGGGCCATTGATACAGCTGGATTTATATAGAACTCGGCAGTAAGTTTCGTCACAACTTTAGGCGAGTTATTGTCTTATAGATTTCCACCAGTCCTCGTCTGGCAAGACTTTATGTTTGGATGTGGTCAAGTGAGCTCGTTTGAATTGTAATCTCGCTGAAAGATTGACGTAGACCTGTCTTAGTACCCAGCCTATGACTCCTTTCTGAGGCTTGTCGAAATTGAAGCAGAGCAAAACGTTAAAAGACTCCGCCATCACCCGTCGGTGGTGATTTTTGGTCAGTCTTCCTTCGTTAAAATGTTTAGCCGGCGGCACTGAGTGCAGCAACCTGACAGCTGGCAACAACGAGGATTACCAACTTGCGGAATCCATCAACATCGTTGACTATTCTGACGAAACATCCGACTTTCGGAAGACGAAGTTCCCGGCGCGCTTTATCTATGAGCGCACTTTGCCTTCCATTGTTAGCAAGTTCTGTGATATCCACTATCATAGAAGCTCACCTTACAGTGCGCCCGGAGTGATTACTACAGATAAGACTCTCGGCGATTTACACCAGTGTGGGTAATATTAGAGGTGCGCCGTAGCGAACCTAACACTTTGATTGATAGGGAATGTCTGGCATGGTTCCCAGGAACCCTGGCACAAGTGGGACATCCTTGCCGGACGCTTTGTATCGGAATTTGGAATGTAGGCATTTTATTGACTCGATGCCTTAGACAATGTCTCACTTTCCGGAAGGGAGGGTTATCCGAACATTCGTACCGTTGACCATTGGCTCGGTGGAGACTGGGGAGAGCGATATCCTCAATCTCGGTATGCTGGAGGCAATGATCATCTTGCCGAGTCTTGACAAGATCTCGATAGCGCGAATAATAACCACAACAAGGCTGACGGGTTCGAACGGCGACTAGAGGTAATTCCAATTGATATGACTACGGTTACTTTCTGCTCACTGGGCGATGAATAGCTCTATCTTGTTGAAAATTTCAAACACTCATTCGATATGGAAAGGTGTGTTACCCGCAGCGCACCCCCTAGTACGCGCTGAAAGGTTCTGCTTAGCTATGTGTATTATACACAAATCATGCAAGCTGAAACTCTTGCATCGGCGTACCGCCTGTGGAGACGCAATTGGCGTGGGAAAGGAAGAGAACACACCGCTGGTGCTTTGGTGTGGCAGGTGAGCAATTTGAGGGCACGCTGAGCGTTATCTTGCAGTACACTGACTCTATCAGATCAATGACTGTTGGCCGACTACATCGTGGGCAATCATTGATTACTTCTTACGGCCCAAACCCGCCTATTTCGCCATTGCACGGGAATTAGGCCATGTTACGGTGGGCATGACGCGCAAGGAAATCAAAATCTTTTCCGACGAACTGTCGGCGGCAGATTTCAGAATTGAGACCATCTTGGAAGTATGGGGGACGAACAGCACCCTAACAGAGAAAAAAGCCCGCCTGGAGGTCACGTTGTTTGAGCTACATTCTGACTGGACACATAAGTTTGCGGAGATCGTTGTATTACAAGCAAACTCGAGTACCGAGCTGTTCTCTGGTCCGCTTCCTGGTCAGCCCGTCCGCACCAAGCTGAGCCAGGTTCCTCGTGTAATCATCGTTTCCGCTCGTCTGCTTGATGAATCGGGCGGTGTTCTGGGGCGTTACTCGAATTGGTACGTCAAGGTCGGTCACAGGGTTTCGGTTTATCAGTCTTACATCATGACGTAGGCCGGAGCCTTTCAAATTTATCAAGTTCCCTGCCATCAAAGATCTGGGGTTGGTTGTCCAAATAGGTGACGACGGAGAATCTGTGCATCTCTCCACCAAGAAGCCCATAAAGGGCATTGTGCTGGATGTTGAGGGTGGGGATGTCAAATGGAGCGATCAGGCCATTGATCTTGTACCGGGAGATCCCCAGGTCATTCGAGCTGCCGGGCTTGATGGCAGAGACGTGAAGGTCAGGTTCCTCGGCGATGGCACAGCGTGAAAGCGACGAGTAATGATGTTGTATGACATGTGGTTCGATGGCGTTCGGACGACAACAGATTGAAGAAAAATCTATTATTATTAACCACCAGGGAAGACAATATAGTTCGTAAACAGCCAAAATCCCAGGGAACAAAAGCCAGCGTAAATTTACAGACAGTACCGCACAAGTACTGGAGGACAGGAATGCAAGGAAAGGAAATTATTGGGACAGTCTAAATCAGACTTGGAGAGGGCATGTGCTCGAGAAAAAAATAGACCTAAATACGGATAATGCAAGTCAGCAATGCAGGAGAACAGCCCTTTTCACTGAGGGTAGGATATTGCGGGGTAGGGGTAACTCAATAGCAAGTCTTGAGATAACGAATGTGACCGAGGAAGTGTCACATAACAATACATCTGCTCGCTTCCGGCTGGTCGGTTTGACTATGTGGTGAACGCTTCTCGATCTCAGCAAGACAGAGTTCAAACACTTTGCCTAGGGATCGTTTTCAGATGAGAAGGGTGAGCGACGGTTAATGTATACGTACCGACGTTGACGTTGCTCTTTGCACTGGTTTCCACCCATGCAGCCTTGTTGGATTTGGCAAGTTCTTCGCCTTCGTCAGGCTGAACCTGTCTGCTATTTGGACTATGAGGATGAATGGTGTCGACAATGCAGTTGACGAAGCAAGGCGTATCGCCGTGCAACAACAGATGTAGCAAACATACCTAGTTTGTAGATCAGTCTTTGCACCCACTATCACACATGGTATGTCATTCTTTCCGCAGAAATCGAGAATCTTGTCATAGACAATCTTGACCATCTCAAAGGACCTTCTGGATGTGACCGAGTACACTAGAACATAACCATGTATGCCGATAGCGTGCTTGGAATTGAGAATCGAGTATTCGTCCTGATGGCAGACAGTTTAGATGTAGGGCAGGGTGATCCAACGAGCGTTACTAACCTGACCAGCGGTGTCGATGATGTCACAATCATACTCGACGCCCTGGTAAACGACGCCTTTGGAAAAGGTACTCTCAATGGTTGGATAGTAAGCTTCCACGAAGTGATTTTCTATAAACTGGATGACAAGAGAGGATTTCCCTGATGAACGTTCCATGAGGGCAGAACGAACGCACATGGAAGATGCCTACCGACTGAGCGGGAGCCGAGAACAGCAATTTTTCTCTTCCTCATCGTGTTGGCGGCCATATCGGAAGGAGAAGAAGGAAAGGAGGGGGAGATTGGAAGAAAAGAAGAAGAGAGAGACAATAAAGAAAGATGGCAGTGACCGAGTCCGACCGAAAAATGCGGGTTCGGCGACGCTCGCGTTTACCGAACCGTTTCTGTGGGGGCGTCGCTCACAAAAATAAGCAAGTTTCTTGTGACGACAAGTATGTAATAGGCGAAGAACAGCTGCCAAGTTGAATAGGACTGTTATATAGCTCCATTATCAAGTATGCGGGGTCTCAACGGTGCCAAGACTGTCCACAAAGCTTGACCGCAAAACTCGAGTAATCCACGCGCCAGTTTTCAGGAACTTGCCTGATCTCGCCCCCTGCAAAAGAGTAATACAATTGCTTCTATAACGTCGCTGCTGTCACTCGAGATGCCTTGTGATGCGGTCAGTCTCTACAGAATACACGATGCGTGTGAGCTGCACAGCGTATGGAATAAACCCTGTATGGAACCTGCAATCCACACTCTCCAACCCACACAGCGTGGCGAGATCCAGCAGCCACTCCGAGTCCACACATACCTAGGAACGCGAGATAAGACCATGGCGTAACCAGACTACACACGCCCGGATCCGTTCTGAACACGATATTTTGGGAATTCGATCGGTGTCCTGCACAAGTCGATGGACCCTAGTCTAGGGAGCCAAAGCCCACCCAGCCCTGTTCGCCATGACGCACTCCTGCGAAACCCGCGGGGGATTTCATCGTATACTCGTAAACTCTACTAAAGAGGGAACCACACGTTCTCAAGGTGGACCAAGAGCTGACTGTTCTGGGAAAATCAACACGTGGTGCCGCCACTGGCTACTAGCGCGGTAAGTTAAGCGAATACAAATGCTTCCAACTGACACAGACTCACAGCCCAGTCCAAATTCATACAGCAAACAACCCGGAATGCCACGGACCCAGGTCAGGCGATCGAGTCAGAAACGACCAAGGGGAGATAAGCGTAGCTCGAACATCGCCTACGCAGACAGGACGACACAATCTAGCAAATGGGTAGTGATGGCTTTGTTCCTCCGTAATGGCGGGAGAGCGGTCTATGATGGCTTTTGGGGTCGGATACTTAGTGACATGACTGCACTCGGCCGATGAGGGCATGATCACATCAAATAATTAAAATCGTCACCACATGACCGTCGGAACTCAGCGGTCAGAGTACTGTGCAGGAAGATGTGACCAATCGAGTTATAATAGGAGGAATTCATAAAACCTTGGAAGAATGCGCTACAGGAACAGTTTGGAGCGGTAGAGCCAGGGTAGAGCTTGCAAAGCAGAAATCGCTGTGTACAAGCTAACATCGACACAGTCCAGCGGTAAGATATCATAGTTGCAAGAGGATCCATCGGGCATGAAGAAACGTACCTAGACTGAAGTGGTCAATCGGAACACGTTAATATTCATCGCCTGGTTACGGGGGTGCAATCGGCGCGCCTCTGGATTTTGTTTCCAATAAATTATTATTTTCCTCCCATGCTACAGTCACGTGACGCATAGATACCATGTGATGATGACATCTCACGCGTTCAAGTTGACTTTCGAAGTTCGAACGCGCCAACACTTGTACTTCTACCAAGCGCCCAACTACTGATTAACTATCAGCCTTTCGTTTTTAAAGCAAGCTTCACCATGTCTTCCACCTCCACCCCAAATGACTCGCCCATTTCCGCTCCTATTCAGCCGATGCATAATCCTTCGCAAGCAGCGCATATTGTCGTTCCGCAGGCACCTCTTGGGAATGCGACGAATGGGACAACATCCGCACCAGGGATGGGCATGAAAGCCCTCTTGGCTAAGAAGATGGCCAAGTCCAAGTACGTCGACGGACCAGTGGGTGGACATGTATTCACTCGCAGACTATCGCCAGCAACCCAAAACTTGTCTCACCGACGGATAACATGGTGACCCCGGCCACTCAGAAGATTAACGCTGCTAGACAAAAGCGTTTCGCAAAGTGAGTGCTAACACTCGATCCATTCAACATGGCTGATAACCACTTCACCAGGGGTCCAAAGCTAGTGGGGAATCTCTTCTCGAACAAAGAAAAAGAAACCCTGTCCTCAGATGAACAACAGGGCGAGAGTGATGCAGAACTATCGGACTCCAAGTCGCCGGTGGTACCTGCGCATGGAGACGCCAATCCGTTTGAATGATGAAATGGTCAGTGGATGATTGGACAAAGTTTTGTTGTAAGAGCGTGATAATACCCGCCCATATCTGTCGTAGCGTTAAACTGTGTTGGCTGTCTCACTGAATCTCTGTCTGTAGTGATAGATTGCTATGATCGTTCCCACGCATTCCTCATTTCGTCCGCTACACGTGTGTCTGGCTCATCTTGACTTGACCTTGCTTCAGTTTCCCTGCGAATATGGCCGACGAGCTGAACCCCAATGCAATCGTCTCCGCCCAAGAGATTGACGAAGTAGTCTCGCAGTTCAGATTGTTTAACAGACGACTTTCGCAACAGTCAGTAATCCCCGCATTTCCACTGGACTGCATTCACGCCGCCTAGGCAGATGCAGAAGTTCTTCAGCGAGCTCCCCAAGATGACAGAAGCTGACCTAGTTATTTCTGGTCATCAAGGTAAGCTCGTGTTGGTACTAGTATTATGTTTTACGCACACTCGTGGATGCGTTATTCGTAGATGACGTTTGTCCAATATGTTTCAACACATTTCTTGCTACTCTAGCAGAAGAAGAATTCGCCTGTGCGATGGACTCCCCTGCTCATCCTGTCGATGAACTGGGTATCACAAAGCTGCAGAACACTTGTGGCCACATATTCTGTCGCAAAGAGTTGCGTGTGGTCTCGTTCTTTTCCCCTTGAAACGTGCTAATGCACCCTCAGCATAATGAAGTGGATCACAGAGGGGGTTGGTCTACTTTTATCCTTTTTCAAACTCGGCTTTATCTCTGTTGACAGCATGATTCCTGCCCAAGCTGTCGACGACTACTATTCACAGACGAGGATCGTCGGGAGGGCGGTGCTTTCTCTCAGCCTGGAGAGAGTTGGCTACGGCCCTGGCTCGTTGACTCTCATATGGTCGCGAGAGAGAATGGCTCACCTGCTCAATTGCCAACCCTGTCGATCGACTCCATCCATGCGCTCGGAGTAGTAGAGGATACCCGATATCAGTCTGCTGGCATGTACTCTTAATGTCGCATCATCGATGATTATAATTAAGCCTGCCCTCTGTTTTTTTTTCGAGTACCCTTCTATCTATTCCGTTTTAGGTGCAGACAGAGATACTGCTTGTGTATAAAGGAGACCATGATCATGTGACGAGTAGTGTAAAATCGAGTGTCCGATCAAGAATACGGAAGGAGACCGCTGGTTATCAACGAAGGTAGATGAGAGTTGATCTGAGTCCATGCAAAACAAAACCGCATATTTGTACGAAGTGTCCAGTCCTCTAGTTCTTCCTGCAGCATCTGAAGAAGTTACGTTTGAACCAATACCACAAACACTAGATCATTCTCGTCAGCACGTACAAAACCCCATGACAGGGAATAACTTACCCCGGTAAACCGCACAGCGGCAAGTCCAAATGTGGAATACAAAATTACGGCAAAGTAAATGTTCTGCTTAGCTCGCAGCTCGTTTTCGTCCTGAACAGCGTTCGATGCGTTAACAAGACCGTTGATATTTTCGATCGCAACCGCTAGTCCGGCATTCGAAAGCATCCAGAATGCAACGAGCCGCGTGCGGAAAGTCTTGTTCTGATCGTCCATTGTGGGCTTCTCAACGACATCCTTGACTTCGATCTTGGTCACGGCTCGCGTGACGGTTTCTTTGAATGCGGCGTCGACGTCCTCTTGGATCCGATGTGTGTCCTCAACGACAGGGGCATCAGCGTCTTTGCTCTTCGACGAGGAGACTGATGGAAGTGCTTCAGCCTTATCACTGCCTTTGGTACCCCAAGAGACCTATAAAGCGCGTCAGATGTGCGCAGATGCATGAATCAGTTGACTCACATCATGCAAGTTACAGAATGCGTAAACATTGAGAACATTCGTGAAACTCGGTGCTAAGCACAAATATTGGAAGAAACTGGAGAACATATGCCAAGGGTCTCGCTGTAATACTGGTTCGCGCAGGATTCTACTACAGAAAACGAGAGACTTACGTAGAGAAATGACGCGATGAAGTAAATTCCTGAAGACACCAATGAGCCTGATAGTCCATCTCACAACCGCAACTTACCGAATGTTGAAACCATCGCGGCAATCAGTGCACCAACCGGTGGAGTGAAGAACGTCAAGATGACTTGCGCGGTGGTCTTACTCTGGAGTTCGCTGGGGATGTTCTGAGGGGAAACAATCAAGTCATTTACAAAGCAGGAATAGCTGTGTGTTTACCGCGAAAGCCTTGATTGTTAACCAAAATGAACAAATAAGCAGGTAAACAGCCAGAAAGGCGTAGACCCTGCAAAGGATAAGCGAAGAAGTGGACGTTTACAAGATACAACCGACCAAAGAGTTAAGGCGTAAGCAGTTCGTTCGCCTTTCGGCCTGTTCCCGAGCGCAAGGACGAACTATGACAAGGGCCGATTGATTATGGATACATTCCAATAGCCAGGCGACTCACTTGTAACGCAAGGAAAGCCAGATATATCCACTTGAAGACCAGGTTCACCCAGTGAGTCTAAAAAGCTCGTTAGTACCAGATTACTCGTAAGATGAACCACTTACGACATCAGCAGTCCCGAAAATAATTATATTTTGTGAAGGGAGTAGGTCGATAATGATACTGAATGTCAACCAAATGTTGGCCAAAGCAAACCACGAGAAAATCAACGAGAAGATATTATACTGAAAAAGTGGTTAACCAGACCAGAAAGCCCTGGAAGGATACTACGTACCAAAGCCTGGACATGGAAGAAGAACATTCTGATGATTCCATGACCCGAACGGTAAAGCTGGAAGAAGTTCACCAAAGCATACTATCAAAAACTCAGATTAAGTATTGGACACGCGTCGGCAAATCGGATACTCACCACCGAAGCAGCAAAGGAACCATTCAGCCAACGACGACGTTGGCCAATCAATTCAACGGCAGTCTCTGGAACATCCGTCTCTGCTTTCGAAGGCTTAACGTAGGTTAGCGTCCAGCGGTCTCCAGCTTTCGCGACCAACTCGAAGCACAAGATACGATCCTCAGCTAAGAACATGTTTTTGGTGAAGATGTTCATGCCATAGATACCCTTCGCGCCAAGACGATCAGCAAGCGAGTGATCACCATGGAAATACTGTTCAAGGGGACGTCCAAGGATTGCGCGAAATCGATATGCGGAGAATGCACCAGGGAGGACCGACACATAGCCGAAACTACTTTCAAGTGGTTTGTCTATCAGACAGGGTCAGATATATGTATCAAGACGAAGTGGCCAAAGGGATTACCGAGAATGTTGGACATCTTGTACTCGAAATTCTGTGCTGCAACCAAGGGGTTCAGGAGCTTCTTCCCCCCTTCAATCATAGCGTGAATTTCGCCACAGCATCCTCCCAAGTGAGCGTCATTGTAGAAGGCCTCCCATAGATAATAGATGGACTTGTGCCCCGGTTTCGTTCCAGCATCGATAAGAACACAAATTTCGGGCTAAAGAATAAAATTAGCGCATATCCGAGAAATATAATGGAATCCCGTACCTTCAATATGCGCCCAATAGCATTAAAGAGCCAGCGATGAGAGTTGATCTTTTTCTGGTTCTTAGCCTTCAAGACGAAAATGATCTGGACTGGGACTAAGTTATTGGGGTCGTTTTCATGAGGAAGAACCAATTGCGGCGTAGGATCCACAGAAAGTTGAGTAGTGTACTGCAGCGTCATATGTCAAGCAATGTTCATCTGACTTGGAAAAGAGCTGACCTCGAAAATGTGGGCAACGGTATCTTTTCCATCCACCTGCTTCTTCATGACACCATCTTGGTAAACACCGACAGTGGCCAAGATATCGAGCACGCTCTTGTCCATTGGCTCCAGACCATCGACGATAAGAGCGACTACAATCCTTTGCCAACCCGGCATACCTTCCTCCGCAGCTCGCCGCCAGTACTTTGACTGCTTTGTCTTGCAAATATCACGAATGTTCAGCATGACACCATGAAGTGTACGAGCATAGAGCGTCTTGTCTTCATTGTAAGACGTGACAGCAATGAGAAGGTCAGTCTGACGGTTGTAGAGCTTAGGTCGTAGTGACCATCCAGTGGCTTCGGAAAAATCATCTGGATCGACCGTAGCAGCACTGTATCGCATGTGGCTGATTGAGGATTAATTAGTATCTGACGAGACCATTGGAGCGTAGATGAACTCACGAGAATTCCGTCGTACTGGTCATTGCATATTTTGCTTCGATTGCGCTGTGAACCGGCGTAGGGACTGGGTATTCAGTGATGAAGTTCCCCTTGGTAAGCTTGACTTTGCGCGTCACACCGCGTTTAATGGTCTGGCGACGTCTCCACGCGGTTTCAACTCCATTAGTGGACTGTGACATCGCTGAACTTGGGCGAGCATAGGGGTCTCCGTATGCGGATGGATCGACAGGACTGTAGGAGCCAGATGTGTGAGACGAGCTCCCTCCACGTGTCGTGGAAACAGAATGTGACTTACCCGGGAGGGTAAAAACCACCAGCATTGTAGCTCTCACCTCCAGTCAACGGGAGTTTTTCAGCGTAGTCTTCGTCACCAAAGCCTGCACCACCAAACTCACGGGGGAGAGTGGTAGTGCTCTCAAACGGAGAGTTGGTGGCGCTGTCGTACGTCCTCGGTGGAGGCTCTTGGAAATGAGTTTGGCGGGGACGATCAGCGAACGGATCACCGTAAGGCTCGCCTCGCGATGGAGAGGACATCTTAAGAGTGGAAGCTGAGAGTGATTTAGAAAAACCTGTTGAGAAAAAAAAATTCAGTAGCGCCAAACGACGGTGGAAATGGAAGGTAAGAGAGAGTAGTCGTCAAGGGTTGTGAATGAACACAGGCCTCAAAAGCGACGGTTTTGTCACAGTCAAAATGGAAACGGGCGATGTTATACACCGCCTGCATCCGGACCTCTGTCACCCCTCTGCCACTCCACCTTGAGATATTATTTCCCTTTGGCCTATTTGACAGAAATAATATTATAGTATGTCCATCAGTCGAATCCCTGATTTGACTTTTTCCCAATTTTTGCCCATTCCCAACTAGAAATTCGTATCCATGCGCCCCAGGACCCCCGGATCTTTCCTTGGGCCGCAGTCGGCACCGTATCGCCGCAAGGAGTCAGCTTCAAACCTCAAAGGCCTCGAGGCTTCGTGCCAGCCATCGTGCCAGCCATCATGACATCAGGATACAAGGATACGCCAAGTAACCGGACCCAAAGATTATCTGTCTTTTTCGTTCTCTGTGTAAGAGCATTCCGTAGTGCTACTGTTTACGAGTCGGGTTGACCTTCTTCACGTGTTAGGCAAACATACATCATCAATCGCTAATTAATTGGTGTCTTCTAACTTGACAAACAGCATAAATGTCGGACTTGAATGGTCTGCGAGTGCCATAGGATTTATAGTCTAATTCACGGGGATGAGGATGATGGTCGTCAGTCCATGTCTTTCACAACTGTCAACAAGATCATCGATGCTGAGCTGGAGGAGGGTTTCATACTGATCTTTGGTGCCAGCTAACTTCCTTGGTTCGCCCATCCCTGGCCACAGACAAGTACAACGACGAAAAGGAAAGTCGCTGACTTTGGTTACAGCAAATTGGTTGGAGGTTTCCATTGTTCCAACGACAGATCTTGCAGGTGGAGACTCCTATATTCTGCATCCAGCAGGCGGATATCAGGACTCCCTCATGTCATAGGTCTTACACTTCACATCTTTAGGTAGCATTGCCAACGAATAATATTGTAATTGACCCAAACAAAGTATTGATATTGAATGGATCAATCGGTCCGAGGTCCATGTAACACAATACAGCGCTGCTCGAACGCTTTCACTATGTGTTTCGAAACCTGTCCGAGGAATGTCGCAGAGACAGTGGCATACATTGGGTTCGCGAATGCGAAGGCAAGGTCCAGAGTGACCAGTGTTGGACCTTGGTCAGGGAAAGCTCCAGAACCGAAGCTCCTCACGGAAATCTCTTGTGGGAGAGACGTAGAAAGTTGAGGAGAGGAGGAAGGTACTGGTTGCAAGCGCCAAACCGCGGACAAGGCTTTGAACAATGGACTTGAAGATGAGGCTACCGCCTGGCATAGCGTAGTGTCAGCAGTTTATAACACGAGAGACACGAGCAGAATGGTTATACCTTCACATATTCAAGAGGCTTGCATGTCACAGTACTGACATAGCTTTCCTTGAATGCGAGGAAGTCGACTGCAAGCTCAGCCTCCATCACCATTGCCCCGTCTCGCCACACCTTGCTTCCGAGGATCGTTGAACCAGTACAGTATGGCATGAAATTTGAATATGATTCTACGTCCGCAATGATTTTGTACAGTTCATTGCGCCGGTATCTGCGTGAACCTGTGTAGGTGAATCATGGGGTGTTAATACACAGTAACGTACGGAAAGATTTTCCGCTCGTGATAGCTTTGGGTTTCCGACGCAAAGGGGTTCGTGGAAGGAATTTTGGGGAAGTTAAAGAAGGCTCTTCGCCGCTGTGCACCGCGACGGGTAATGGGTGTAGCGTGTTGGAAGACTCTCAGCATTTCTACAACAAGAATTCCAACGCTGCGCATAAATCGGGCGGTGAGATTGAATACTGGAGGGCACTTCCGCTATCCCCAAATTATGATTCCGATTTCACATATTGCCTCACGTACGAGTCATAGACTATGGTTCCAAAGCATGATCACAACCATGGAACGCCGTCACTGTTAACGGGCTCGCATCACGGGTATGCAGTAGTTCACATGCTGATACTTACTACTAGTAATTAGCCATAGCAAACATGTGCATGAGATCTCAACTAAGCGGATAATTGTAAAGTGAGCTAAGTTAGCACGATCGCGCATGACGCGTGACGTTAGAAGGTTAGCAGATAGAAAATCAGGAATAGGTGTTTCCGGTGGTCATCTCCGTCTGTAGAACAAGATCCCGGACCCTGACTATGGCGAAGAAATACCATCAAAAAAGTAGTTACAACTGTTGCGGGTGGTGCGCTGAAGTCGAGCACCATCGCGTAGAGCGAAATATGTTGCATGATTAAAGCTTGTGAAATGACATTCACTTGAATGTATACTTCACATTTTCAAGGACCAACAGAAGGATATCTCTTCGCACCGCAAATGAGAGGTAATGGAAACATATTTATCCAGCAAACTCTGCATTCTCGGTACAATCTCTTGCAATCTGCAATAGCTTAAATTAATGCCAGTCTAGACTTACACGGAGACCTTACATGTCCTTCATGTCCACATTTGTAGCAAGTTTTATTCTTGTTCAATCCCGGGGTAGGTGCCCCGTCCGCAAAAGTTGCACCCGGTGCAGCGAGACAATCCCTTGAAGAATTATGAAGCCATCGCCCTCATAAGCATAAAAATGGGTGATTTCTACCTGGCCATATGGTTTGGACCTCCGCAGCGATAACACTTGACTGGAGGCAAAGTTGATGTGTTCAAAGCACGTCCTGGAGGCGGCATGCGAGATGCAAATCCAGCGCCCGTAATCCCCGTTGCTCCACTAGGGCAAGTGCGCGCGATGTGGCCAAAACGCCCACAGTTCTGGCGAGATCAGCGGGCGGGTATTACGTTGAGGGGATTCAGGGCTCGCTCACATAGCATTTCTGATTTCCGCCCTGAACTCTCAAATTGGGACATTCGGCTTGAATGTGTCCTACGCCGCCACAGGAATAACACTGCTTGGCTGCGGCAGTTCGGGGTGAAGGGCAAGCCGAGGACTCATGTCCTGGTTGGCGGCAGTTGTAACAGAGACGTTGCTCCGAGGAGCAGTTCTCAGCAATATGGCCCACTGCGTGATACGCACTCTTAAAATGAGAAACACCTTGTAAAAGTATACACTCACAATTTCCACATTTGAAACATCCCTTCCGCGAAAACTGGTACGCCATATCTAGAGATCCTGACGAGGCCTGGGTCCAGATGTACATTAAGATCCTGCGACGACGGAGAGGAGGGACGACGGCCACGAAGACGGACCTCTTCTTCCCACTTCCGACTGACCACTTAACCTCTCTTCCCACCTCCGTTTGACGAGGATGAAGATGTCGATGGATGGCCTCAACCCGCCAATGGTGATTGAATCCTGTTGCCGTTCACAATCTCACCTGCCCTAAAGCAGGGACCCTTACTGTGGCGCGCGATGATATTATGGATCTCTTCAGTGTATGAAATGGCCCGCACTTTTGTGAGATGACTCGGCACGTTTTCAGCCCTGCTCCAAGTGACACGGACATGCAGGCTAGAGTGCATCGTTCTTCATTAACATTCCTGCACTAAAATCATGATGCACCATTTCCGTCGGCATCTCCGAGCAATTTCAAGTCCCATTTTAGGCATAGTAAGTATCTCGGGACTTCTACTCCGGCTTATCGATAGTAGTCATTCATGCCAAATGCTTCATCATGCTGTCCCACCTCTTTCCGATCTGTCACAATATTTCGGTGCCCTTATAAAGAAAATGTCGTAGAAGCCTTCTGTCTCTGGGACCCACAATCCCCCCCGAGGATCGTCATCACGCAGGTAATTTATGCCGTATGCCTTACCACACTGGCACTGACTTGGAGACGATGCTGCTGTAGGTCCTACCTCCCAGCGTGGAGCCGACCTTAGCTCGCTCGCGTCCATCGCGCTTCTTGTGAGGGTGCTGAGCGACTTCCCGTGAGGCGTGTATCAGCCACTTACTTGCTACCGTTACGTCCTGCTCACAACGCGTCGTACAGAACATGTTCTGTCGTGGACGCCGTTCCACATCCTCGCAACAAGTGTCGTAACGAGCGACCTAAGCACGGCTCAACGTATGGAAGGAGGAGGTTGTGCGTAATGATCCTTGGGTATATGTATTCTCCCCGTGCGGATTACACTTGTATATGTTCGTATGAGACATGCATTCGGATGGTCAGTTATGCTTCACTTGCCCGATCGCATGCGGGCACTACACTTGGTAGCCCTGAGCATCTGGAAAATCCCGGGAAGGTTCAGATACTCTCTCGACAACATTGTAAATAATTTCCACAATGTATGTCCTCACGGTTTAAAGGGTGCATATATATAAATACACTGTCCTCTATGATCTCATCGATGACATTACATACAAGTTGCGTGGTTGCATGCTCTACAGGCGAGTTCACATGTTGGGTCCGTTGTGCATGTGGCGTCCAACCATAATATTGCCAATCTCGACCGGACCGTAGCTGATGGGTCCAAGAGTTTCAAACGTAGAAACCGTCCCAATCGGAATATGTCTTGCTGCATAACGCATAACTTGCCTAGCATAGACTGGAGAAAGAGGGAAGAACTTGTGCAATATGATAACTTGAAGTCATCAGTAAATTTACAAAAGTCTTATCGCGCTGTTTTTCCACACTAAGCCCGAAAAGCCCGATTCTCTAACAGGCCGAGTCAATCCTTGGTCAATCCTACCACTCTGACCATGTTGTAACTTGTTGGCTATGATGAAGTCACTAAAGGTACTTGTGACGTCATTCGAAGTGGGCAGCATTACGTAGTTCTCGGTAACAGAAGGATGTTTTGCCCTCTTGTACTAATAGATATGGGATGCATGCGTTGGACATGCAGACAGCAAGTCACCATGGGATAAATAGACCAGCCAGAGCGAGGCCAAGTTGACAACTTGAAATTTTGTGTGATAATGGAACCTTCACCCACAGACCCAGGCTGGCGCAAATTACTCCTATCAGCCATTGGCGTTACCTTCCAAAGCCTCTACGGTGTTGCTATCTGGTCCTTTATCGTTGCATTTTGTGGAGTACGGGCAGTTCCACCAGTGATTGACAGCTATGTAAGAGTCTGCTGCAGACTTTTGTCGTATTCTTAACCAACACCACGAACACTGTCCCAGGGCGCATCAGCTGTGTTGATCTATGGCTCATTTGAGAACTCTCTGGCACAACATACTAGAGCGTTTGTTAGCGGTCGTTTCATTGGTACCTTGTCTGGTATTTGTATATCGAGGCTATTTCAACTCTTGCTACCCAAACATTACATCGAATTGCAGTGGCTGACTGGGTCCCCCTCGGTTTCGTAGCCATGCAAAACGGTCCATCCTCCAGCTGGGGTAACAGCCCTCATAGCAGCCGTCCACCAGCAAGTTATCGATTTATATTTGCATCTGTTCCCTGTCGTCCTGCTTTCGACTACTCCCGCTCTCACCGTGGCGCTTGTTGTCACTTGCAGGCATCCTCTCTGTCTTGGTTTACAGCAGGTGCACCGCTTCAGGCCGCGGCCCGGGACCTCCGAACGCTACAAGGATGGCAATCATCAATTCCTCCCTCGCCGAAGTAGACAATGGCAGTCGAAGAGTTATACCCCAGAAGTGGATCCTGGTCAGTCTCTAGCTTAACCTTCCCTCTTGTCAGAGTTTCCTACTCATGAAAGTTGTGTCTCGTAGAGCATTCAATACCTAAATCACTAGAGCGCGTGTGATGTTCAGGGTTAGCGTGTTCATTGGCTGACTCCACACCGTTTTACGAGCAGCATGAGGCTAATTTGTCCGCACCACTTAACCCTAAAACCACATGTTTCTCGAAGTCTGCCTCACTTTCCCCTCTGCCCAGGGTTGGAGTATCAACGCCGTCAACCCTCGTGATCACAATGAAAACTGTCGTCACTGCTAACCACTCCTGTTCCCTACACGTCATTCCGTGCCTTGTGAACGATGGGTGGCAGGTGTTCCCTCTTTGCGCCACGAAATTTGTTGCCCATAACCCCATGAGACGGTAGAAAAGAGTCCAGTTTGTATTCTCCTGCATTATATTTCCACTCTTTCACAGTCAGCATTATGTCCCCGGTGAGTGGAGTGATCCACCGTTCTCAATGGAACCCATTGAGTGACCTCCAGGCAGGTAAGAGTTCCTTCGCGAGAAGAGCATCTTCTCTTGGCCAAGGTTGCTGAAGAGGCGGAACGCTACGAAGGTGCTGTTGGTTTATTCATCTTTGTAAGATGGACAATTGCGGGTCGCTCATGCTGATGAAATTCAGACTTGGTGGCGCAAATGAAAGGTCTGATTCAGACCTACGGTGCCTTGACTATCGAAGAACGTAACCTCCTCTCTGTCGCCTACAAGAACATCACAAATGCTCTTCGCAGCAGCTGGAGGATCATCGATTCCCTCGAGAAACTGGAGTCAAGCCGAATAGCAGGACGGCACTCCAAACACCTGGTGCAGCTGATTAGCCAACAACGTAGTCGTGTCGAGTATGAACTCGCTGAAGTCTGCAAGGACATCGTGAAGCTACTCGATGACTATTTGTTGTCAACAGCCAAACCCGGCGAGGAGACAGTATTTTATTACAAGATGTGAGAAAGACGGTGGAATACTCAGCTTCCAGTCTGTCCTCATTCAGTTTGTTCGTACAGGAAGGGCGATTACTTTCGTTATTTGGCCGAGTTCGCACAGCAAAGTGACAGGAGCAACTATTCAGATCTCTCTCTCGCTGCGTATAAGTATGCGTACAAGCATGCTTTGGCTAAGCTCGAGCCTACCCATCCCACGAGATTGGGTTTAGCCTTGAACTTTGCAGTGTATTATCACGACGTCCGCAAAAGCCCAGAACGTGCGTGTCACCTAGGGAAGCATGCATTTGACGAGGCAGTCGCTTGCTTGAATGAATCCTCGTCGGTTCAAGTCATGCGAGATTCAATGATGATTCTGCAGCTTTTACGGGATGATTTAGTGATATGGTCCGGAGAAATGCAAAGAGGTAAGTCTTTCGTTTGTCTGCCTTTTCGAATTCTGACACATTGTCAACCATGGAGCTGAACACTCCGTGGGCGGGTAGGGCATAGGTTTAGTTCATCCTTTTAGCATTCTGTAACCATCTTTGTCGTATCTCCAGCGCTCTTTTGTGGACCTGCTGTATACATTATTTATAATGACTGTCCCGTATAAATACCGTGGCTGACACGATTCCCCCAGATGTAGCGCGGATCGCTCGTCACACCAGGTCGTCTTCAGGGCTGTTAACACTGGGCGAAAGTAGCAGCTACTAGGAGTGGGAAAACCAACGTCGCATCAGCGAAGACCTTAAGAAATAGATATATCAGTGTTGAGACAAGGGAACTCAAGAGGGTCGGTACTTTAACTGACTCCGCATTTGCGCGAATTTTCCCCCACGAAACTGCCTCATCTGGTCGAGCACCAGAATCTGATCCGTCAAATTCTTGTCCTGTATTCTACACTGAACGATCAGCAAGCATCAGGAACGACGAAAGCAAGTTCTAACAATAAAGACCGAGTAGTCAGCTCCGTTTCTCTGCGAAGGAGTCAACGGATATCATCCAATTAAAGGTAAGATTCTTACGATTAACATGGCGTTTGCGATCTGATGTTTACAGACACCACCGCCGAGAATGATCATTCCCGCTTTTTTTGACTTACGAGATAGCTCGTTTAAGGCACGGATATCACCCACAATATCGACAATTAACCCCGGAGATCGGAAGGAATGAAAGTAAATCATGTCTCCTATTGAACCGTCCGTAAGAGCTGGGCAGAAAACCGGAATGTCGTTCTGGAGTAATGTGGATCAGTCTCGTTTGGAGAAGGCCAAGCAAGCTCGTCCCGATGCACTGTATTCACTTTATAAGCCCAGTAATACACAGATTCTTCGTTGTTAATTTCCTTCCCTAACCGGCGAATGAAAGTGCTTGGTGTCCATGCTTGACCGGAAGCTTTCTGCTCCTCCAACATACGATCGAGAATGGGGGTGAACCAATCCTCGAATTTGCAGTAGTTGTCGTTGGGCACGACGAGGTTTCCAACGCGATTTAGACCTCTTTTTCGAAGATCTGCGCCATCCATGTTGAAATCAGCGAGGTATGTTTTGTCCAGGCACTTGATGAAATCTTCTTCGATCCCACCCGCAGTCGTTACGATCGCCGAGACATGTTTGTGCTTCACAAGGTAGAGTATGATCTCACGCAGCCCGGAGGAGATGAGGTTCGAAGTGTATCCAAGGAAGATGTTGCAACGCGTTTGAGCTCTTACTTGGGGATCTGCATAATCATCCGATTCATCTGGCAAGAGAGGCTCGTCTGAGAGACGCCATTTTCGCTGAGACGGGAAGGATAAAGGTCGAATGATATGCACACAACTGCATGCGTACCATACGATTGACGATCTCGATAGCTTTTCCTAAGCTGGTAGCTTGGAACCCAATCCTCTCGTAGCTGCTGAGAAGATCCTGCAGTGACAAGGGCTTGTCAAAATCTGGCCCTTGCACTGAGATTGCAGTTTCGGGAAGGGATTCTGATCGTTTGAGTACTGAGGCTGTAGCCCCTGCGGGAATTTGGGAGTCCATGTCTGAGGTAGTTATCGTACTCGAGTGGGATTGGGTTGGATATCGTCGCGGCAAGTTCCATCGTTGGTGCAGGTGACTGCGGCAAAAGTATTAATAATTTACTAAGGTGGCAATACGTACCAGTGTGTACTCCAAGACTGCCACCCATTGGCAAACTGGCAACCATCCACTGCTCGCCGTAACACTCACCGGGACATTCTAGGAACCCCATGGATCAAGAAGGACCCACTGTCAACGCGCACCCTGATGAAATTTCGGGCGTGCAAAAGGACGAACCCATACCAGTCGCGCGGAGTGTTCAAATCCCACTTGATCTACAGTCCCAGCCCACTCCTTTCCAAACGCCTCTGTCGGAGAGCCTTGGTCATGAGGGCGTTTCGGTAGACAGGCAAGGCGCTTTGGAGCCAGCTAGTAACCCACAAACCAGTCTGACAGACCCGCAAGCTGTCGCGAACGGAGTTGATTCCATAGCCACGTCAACTGAAGATCCAACTGCTGGCACTCCATCTATCGCTTCCAAGCCCGAGCCTCCAGTTCCCACCGAAGGATCAATCCATACAAGTCGGTCTTCTATTCCTGTCCTCCCTACCCAGGTCGCGCAGTCAAATGGTCATAGCAAGCCATGGCCCCAGACACCCTCCAACACTGTAAACTCTCCTCCAGTCCATAAGCGTTCATTGACAATGTCCACCGGACACACGGTCTCTGTTGTTCTTATATCGTCTGCATTGGAGACGATATTGTCCTCGAAAGAGGCAAAGCGCTCCCTTCCGCTGCGCGACAGCGCACAGAATGCCCTAGAAATGGTCAGAGCAGGAAAAGGAGGTGACAGGCCACGGGAAATCTTTGAGCCCCTTCGACTTGCCTGCGAGGCTAGAAGCGAAAAGCTCATGATCGCTAGCTTGGACTGCATCTCCAAATTGATCTCATATTCCTTCTTCGCCGAAGAGAGTTCTACTCCCTTACTTCCCTCTCCTCCCCCTTCCCCCGCATTGCAAGGTCGACGATCTATGTCCGACTCGCAGTCAAACATTCCCCGGCCATCGCTTGTTGACCTGGTGGTCCGCACCATAACCGCCTGTCATGGCGAAACAACGCCAGAAACAGTTTCCCTGCAGGTCGTCAAAGCTCTTCTCGCCTTGATCTTGTCTCCCACAATCTACGTTCATCATTCCTCCCTGTTGAAGGCTATACGAACGGTGTACAATGTATTCCTTTTGAGCACGGACCCGGTGAATCAGATGGTCGCTCAAGGTGGGCTGACACAGATGGTGCACCATATCTTTACGCGGTGTAGATCTGGAAAACCTGTGGAGTCGGATGAGGCGGTAATACTCAGGTCTTCCGTCAGCTCTGAGACGCTGGCATCGCCAGCCTATCATCACGTAACCTCGAAGAATGAAACTCGATGCTTGTCGTCAGTTCCAGGGCAACTCACGTCCGACTTAACACATACGAGGAACGTCGAGACTGAAAACGCACATGAGAACAAGTTGTCTATTTCCCCCGAGGAGGGCTCTGCCCCAGTGGCATCCCATCCACCGTCGGATGGTCATGGTCATGGCGAAGAAGGGTGAGCAACATTCACGGAAGCATTTCCAAAATTGCTAACCTGTCAGACTCGAAATACTTGGCGCCAGTCCAGTGCGTCTATCCTTGGATACCCCAGCGGAGAGCGTGCATACGCATACAGAACTCTCCACTCACGACATGTTTATCAAGGACGCATTTTTAGTCTTCCGAGCTCTGTGCAAATTGACGATGAAGCCTTTGAATTCCGAGAGGTTCGTATGCATCGAGTTCGATCTCCCGTTAATCTCAAGCCAGTTTTCAGCGAGCGCGACTTAAAATCACATGCAATGCGGTCGAAGCTTCTCTCCCTCCACCTAGTATTAACGGTTTTGCACTCGCACATGAGTCTTCTCGTTGATCCTTCAGCAGTCATCTACTCGAGTTCTTCGCACGAAGCAACAACATTCATACAAGCGATCAGTCAATATCTCTGCTTAACCTTGAGCAGAAATGCTGTAAGCCCAGTTCCGCAGGTGTTTGATGCGAGCGTGGAAATTTTCTGGCGTGTGATGTCTGGCATGCGGACTAAGCTCAAGGTGTGCATCTCAATGGGTCCACCATTCCATTTAGTTGATATTGTGTGATAACCAGAAAGAAATTGAAGTTCTTTTGCACGAGATCTTTATCCCCATTCTAGAAATGCGGACGTCGACTCTGAAGCAGAAGGCTGTCATCCTCGCAATGTTACTCAAGCTTTGCCAGGATCCACAGGCATTGGTGGAGTTGTACCTCAACTATGACTGTGATAGCGAAGCTGCGGATAATATTTACGAGCAGTAAGTCAATTTTGTGTCATACTTGTCTCCAACTGAGCAATCCGCCTAGTCTGATGAACATCATTTCCAAAGTTGCGACTTTGCCATATAACGCTTTGCAGTCGAAGAACGCTGAACCTGCTAGCCCGGCAGTCAATCCGCAGACTAGATTACATAGCTCGTCATCATACTCTTCTGGTGTGATAGCCGTCTCAGGCGCGATAGATACGTCCACCATTGGTCTTTCGGAAGGCCAATTACGCAGACAGGGAATTGAATGTCTCGTCTCTGTGCTTAGGTCGTTAGTGACCTGGGGCACAACTTCGGGCAAAACGCTGGCAGATCACAGTGGCGATTCTGGAGCTCGCAGTCAAACTGGAGAGGAGACAAGCCATGATTCTATGACTCCGGATTCATCCCTCGACAGGTTA
Organism: Boletus bicolor; assembly: GCA_003316205.1. Classification (NCBI taxonomy): domain Eukaryota; kingdom Fungi; phylum Basidiomycota; class Agaricomycetes; order Boletales; family Boletaceae; genus Boletus; species Boletus bicolor. The sequence continues at coordinate 46,276 of QFEM01013590.1, forward strand.
GCAACTGCAGCTGGAAGTGTTGAGGTCCTCCGACAATCGACACCCGACGTTGTGGATGACCCAACTAGGTTTGAGAATGCAAAACAGAAGAAGACAACCTTGCTCGAAGGTATCAAGAAATTCAATTTCAAGCCAAAGCGTGTAGGTTGTAGCACCTGACAAGGATATGAGTGTTGTTAATTTCGAGCTGCACAGGGTATCCAATTCCTTCAGGAGACAGGTTTCATCCCCAGTTTATCGCCGCAAGATATTGCACGTTTCTTACTGACTACCGATGGTTTGAGTAAAGCCATGATAGGAGAGTACCTAGGCGAGGGGTACGTGACATATGCACTTTTATTCCACGTCTCCTGATTATCGTGTTATAGTGATGATATCAACGTAGCTATCATGCATGCATTCGTTGATCTTCTTGACTTCCGGAATTTGAAGTTCATTGATGCCCTACGACTTTTTCTGCAAGCCTTTCGTCTTCCTGGAGAGGCTCAAAAGATAGATCGCTTCATGCTCAAATTCGCTGAAAGGTACATTGCGGGGAACTCGCAAACACCCTTCAAGAATGCAGGTTGGTGTGTCCTGGGTTCCAATTGACTGGATCTGACATCTAATACCCGGGAATAGATACCGTTTATGTGCTCTCGTATTCCACGATTATGCTCAATACTGATGCATACAACCCGCACATCAAGAATCGTATGACCAAGTCAGACTTCATCCGAAACAATCGAGGAATCAACGATGGCGAGGACCTCCCGGAGGAGTTCCTGTGCAGTATCTTTGATGAGATTCAACACAATGAGATTCGAATGAAAGATGAGATAGATGCTGCTGTCCACCTTCCAACCGCAGGACCTGGTCTTGCCAATGTCCTCGCCAGCGTTGGCAGGGATCTTCAAAAGGAAGCATATATGCTTCAATCCAGTAGCATAGCCAACAAAACGGAGGCTCGTCGGTTCATCAACCATATCTTGACGTTTTGCTTACGCTCTATTTCTAGGCCCTCTTCAGAACGCTAATGCGCTCTCAGCGTCGATCCCGTGCGGGAGAACAGTTTTTTAGCGCCTCTCATTTTGTTCATGTGCGACCAATGTTCGAGGTCGCCTGGATACCCTTCCTCGCGGGGCTTTCTGGGCCCCTTCAAAATACCGATGATTTGGAGGTCGTTGATCTGTGTCTAGACGGATTCAAGAATGCGATCCGTATTGTCTGTTTCTTTGACTTGGAGCTAGAGCGCAATGCTTTCGTAACAACGCTTGCAAAGCTCACTTTCCTCAATAACCTAGGAGAGATGAAGACGAAGAACATGGAGGCCATCAAGGCCCTTTTGGACATCGCGGTAAGCGAAGGAAACAACCTGAAAGGATCCTGGCGCGAAGTGTTATCGTGTGTTAGTCAATTGGAACACATGCAACTGATAAGTAGTGGTCTCGAAGTTCCCGATTCCGGAAAGAAAGGGTCAGATACTCTTGATGGAGAGGCGTATTGCTGCTGAATACTATTCCCAGTCGCCCCAGGAAACTACCAAATGAAGACCTCGCGAACGAAAGTCGATCGACGCATATCACTGTGGCAGCTGACATGGTCTTCTCTCTCAGCCATCATCTTTCTGGAGTAGGTTCCCCCCCTCTGAAGCTTAGAAGTATTAAAGTTATCGCAGACTGCAATTGTTGACTTTGTCCGCGCGCTCTGCGATGTCTCTTGGGAAGAAATTCAATCTTCGGGTCTCTCACAGCATCCGCGCCTTTTCAGCCTGCAAAAGCTGGTCGAAATATCCTACTACAACATGAATCGCATTCGACTAGAGTGGTCAAATCTTTGGGACATTCTAGGCGAACATTTTAACCAAGTGTGTCTCCCCTCGATCGTTATTTACTACTACTCATTTATTCGCAGGTCTGCTGTCACAGCAATCCTCACGTGGGATTTTTCGCTCTAGATGCTCTACGACAGCTATCTATGCGTTTCCTCGAAAAAGAGGAATTGCCACATTTCAAGTTTCAAAAAGACTTTCTTAAGCCTTTTGAACACACCATGATTCATAATGCCAACCCAGATATTCGAGATATGGTAAGGCTTCCCTGTTGCTCCCGAATGGCACTGGTCCCACCGCGTTTGTTGGCAGGTCTTGCAGTGCCTTCAGCAAATGATACAGGCACGAGTCGAGAACATGCGATCCGGGTGGCGAACTATGTTTGGCGTTTTTTCTGCCGCTTCCAGAGTGCTCACAGGTACGAGTTTCTTGGGCTGTGTCTCTCCGGCATTCATTTCTCCCCAGAACGAATTGCCAACTCCGCGTTCGAGATAGTGAGCCGGCTCAACAAAGATCATTTTGCTGCTATCGTCCGTCACGGCTCCTTTGCGGACTTAACTGTCTGCATCACGGAATTTTGTAAAGTGAGCAAGTATCAGAAACTCAGCCTGCTTGCCATCGCGATGCTTCGTGGTGTCATCCAAGTCATGCTCAACTCTCCGGAGTGTGCTCTCGGGCCCGAAGGACAGTCACCTAGCGAAGATGGGATGATACGGTTTTGGTTCCCGGTATTGTTTGGCTTCTACGATATTATAATGAACGGGGAGGATCTGGAAGTGCGGCGATTGTGAGACTTTCAGCCTGGAGCTTCCAGTCACCGTTGGGCTGAAATATCACTTTCCAGGGCGTTGGATTCGCTGTTTATGACGTTGAAGACTCATGGGGACTCCTTCCCTTTTGAATTTTGGGACACTGTTTGCCAAGAGCTCCTCTTCCCTATATTTGCTGTCCTCAGGTCGAGCCAAGATCTATCGCGGTTTAGCACACAAGAGGATATGAGTGTCTGGCTATCGACGACCATGATCCAAGCACTCCGTGATCTTGTTGATCTTTATACATTCTACTACGAAATTCTGGAGCGTTCTCTTGACGGGTTGTTGGATTTGTTGTGCGTCTGCATCTGTCAAGGTTGGTCCACAGCTTCTCCGTGCATCTGTATTTTGACGGCAATAACAGAAAATGACACGCTTGCGCGCATTGGAACGACATGCCTGCAACAATTTTTGGAGAACAACGCGAGCAAGCTAAGTACCACACGATGGGAGCGTGTAGCGTCTACCTTTGTCAAACTCTTCCGGACGACTACACCTCATCAGCTGTTCGATGAGACTTTACGAGTGGAGATTGACGGTAGTACTGTTGATTTTGATAATTCCGGTATGCGGCCTGTTTGTTGTTCCTTCGGTGTATGCTGACACCCCAGAGAAGCGGACTCTACTGGGCAAGCAATTTTACCTGCTCCTCTTTCGCCCCCCAGCGAACGCTCGCCAGGCGAGGCGAAGCCGTCACTCAGCAGTCGTCGTCGGGTCTTCAAGCAAATCATTGTCAAATGTGTTCTCCAGCTGCTTCTGATCGAGACTACTAGTGACTTGCTTCGGAATGACGCCGTTTATCATACAATGCCTCCAGATCAACTACTCAGACTGATGGGTGTACTGGATCATAGCTATCAGTTTGCACGCATGTTCAACGACGACAAGGAACTTCGTACTGGACTGTGGAAAGTTGGTGAGTCTGCTGTTGATCTGACATGTTTCCAACCAATGCTAAGATCCATCAAGGCTTTATGAAGCATCTGCCCAATCTCCTGAAACAGGAATCCAGCAGTGCAGCAACTTTGGTGCATGTGCTACTTAGAATGTATTTTGATGAGCGGGCAGAGCATCAATCAACGAGGCCCCAAATAGCTGAAAGATTCCTGCCGTAAGTCTTGTCGTTGTGCGTTTTGATGTAACTGAGAGCTGATGGAACATCGCAGGCTTGGTTTGAACGTCTTGTCGGATTATACTAAATTGCGAGCTGACACGCAAGCCAAGAATATTGCTGCCTGGACACCTGTTGTGACCGAGATTCTCGACGGCTTTTGTCGTTTCGACGATAAAACAGTAAGTCATACATCCGCTTCCTGTCTACATGTTGTTGATCACGTGGCTAGTTCGTTAAATACCTGCCTGTCATCTATCCTTTGAGCACGGGTCTACTCGCACGGGACATCGCCCCTGAGATAAGGCTCGGGTTGAAGAAGTATTTTGAGCGAGTCGGGTACACTCATGGAATGATGGAATCATCATGAGACCACTGTTACTTTAGACTCGTTGTTCCATTTCCGCTTTGTTTCTCTTGCATATTCCATCCAATTATCAGCCAAGTCAGATGGGTGTAAGACAGTGAAATGGAGAGGTACAGGTACTAGAATCCCGTATATCCACTGTGAAACCCAGTATTCGGCTGGATTCCCCAACCAGTAGGCTGTGGAGCCCATCCTGTTGGTTGAGCTGATTAAAGGTCAGCGAATCTCATTAAAAATGTTGATGGTATTACTTACGATTGACTCGCAGAGCATCATATTTATCTGTTAGGAATTATAGGACAGACCAAAAGGCACGAAATAGCCGCACCCACCTGCCTGCTGGGGTGTAGCATGTTCGTTGCCGGATGCGAATGTTCCGGATTTCATCTGCGCAAAGATATTCGCAGGAGATGTGTTTGAACCTGAACTATTGTTCGGCGATGCTGGGGATGGGGTGGATACGGTGTTGTTAAATGGCGATGATCCAAATGGCGAAAAACCGGTCGGATCTGTGACACTGTTAATAAATAAATGGAATATCCCAAGCATACGCACTACTCTGCACTGGTGCCGCTGCTGTGTTGGGGAAAGTAGATGTCGGTGTGAAGCCACCGAACGGCCCACCACTAACGCCGGTAGGTTGAGTCAAAATGGGACCAGGTGTGGGGAATCCAGTGGGTTGCGAAATGACTGTCTGAGGGTTACCGGGGAACCCGGTAACGTGGGGTTGTAGGAATGGTGGTTGTGCAAGCTGGGGTTGGGATTGAAAAGGTGATACATTAGAAGGACGCGTCGGAACAAAGCTGTTGAACCCAGTTTGAGTGGGTATCAAAGGGTGCAATAGCCCCTGATTAGTGGGCACGGGTGCATAGGGACCCCGTGGGCCATCCTGTTGGGGTAGGGGGAGCAGCCCTGAATGTTGGCTCTGAAAGTGCTGTCCGATCGCGGTAGGAGATGACCCCATACCAAGCCCATTGTTGTAGCTGGGTGGTGGCGAGATAACTGGCGGTGATGTCACAGGAGGCACAGATGCAGTGGGTGGTGTCGGAAGGAGAGGAGGAACGACCCGATCTGTCTTGAGTTGGCTGAGACGCGCCAGTTGATCGAATACATCAGCTTCCGTGGTCTTCGCGAGTGAATTAGAGCCAGTAGTCATGCCTTCTTGGGGCGGGGCGGGAGGTGCTACGACTGCTTGGGGCGCTGGGGGTACCGAGTGCGCCCTTGGCGGAGGCGCACTGGCTAGGGGGGTGGGATTAGGAGCAGGAGGTTTCGAACCTGGTCTGTTTGTCCACGCGTCATCGTCAAAGCCAGAGACTGTCGCCATGGCGGAACTGGACCGCTGTGGAGGCTGCACGGGGGATGCCGCGGCTGGGGTGCTCGTACGAACGAGGGGGGAACCAGAACGTTTGATTTGTTCAGATGCAGTCCCGATGGCATCCAGATCAACAGTAGACGGAGGCAGACTCTTGCTGGGGTGAGGTCTACCGCGACGTTGAGTATTATTTTTCAAGATACCACCTGGTCCCGCGAAGAGGTTCGGAGCTGGGCTGACGGACTTCTTCGCGTTTTCCTCCTCCTGCAGTCGCATTGCAAGCTGTTCGTCACTAGCCTGCTGATCCGATGGAAGAGCTGGGGGCTTGGCATACTTCTGTTGGATGATCTTGTTTACGCGAATGATGTCACCCTCCCGGAGGCCGAGCGAACGCATGGTAGATTCCGTGATGTCCGGGAGCAGGCTCTGGTCGATTTTGTCTTTCTCAAACGAGTGCGCATAGCGTGTACAATCGTCAACGTCACAGCCAGCAGACAAGAAGAAATCGAACCAGTCAATTTGAGGGCCGTTTTTCTGTGGCGGAACAGGTTCGCGCTTCTTAGCCTCGACCGGACGCTTAAGCGCTAAAGGTTCGTCGTCGTCGTCATTGGAGGCTCGCGCAGAAACAGCTGTGCCTGGAGAACCGGATGGCTTCTTCGTCATCAAACGCTCGACATATCGTATGTCTTCAACGGACATCTTTTCAGACGGAACCTCGATGACAACACCGTTGACTTTGTGTAATCTGAGTTTTCCGTTAGTGTATCCAAGAAGCGCGGCTTCCACGCGGAACTGTCCACTCCGGTCATGCCAGATTCTTGTCGATTCCGGAGAAGGAGCGTCTAGTCAGGCGAGTTAAGTAAATTCAATACTCCAAGACGAAAACATACTCTTATGTTCACTGGACGTGCGTGTAGCTGAAGAGTCCCGTGATGAATTGCTCGCCGAAGGCCGCGAGCGACTGGAGACCACAGTCAGAAATGACCTGAGACGAAGATGAACAATCGTACGCGGATGTACGCTGCTCCCTCTCAGCTTTTTGCTGTCCACGCTTAGCTGCTTCCTGCCTTTGCTTCCTCAAGGCCTCCGTGGCGGCGACAGCCTGTTCCTTTTCTTGACGCTTCTTTTCTGCCTCTGCTGCAGCCTTAGTGCGCTCTTGTTCAGCCTTCTTCCGCTCCCTGTCAGCAAGCTCTCGAGCTTCACGTTCGCTCTTCTTGGCCTCCTCGCGTTCTCGCTCTTTTCGTGCCCGACCACCGTCGTCGTCAAGCTTGGTGGGAATGGAAGAACCTAAGCACTGCGCAACTGTCGGATGGAATGATCATATAATTGCGGTGACAAGGCTTACCTCGAGATAGGATGCGGGTACGACCCCTTCGTCACCATGCGTATTCCTACACTTCCACCACTCTTCTCCCTCCTTCTCAATAATGCACAATCGTTCTCCCTCTTGAACTGAAAGCTCGTCAGGGCCGGTACCCTCGAAATCGTATAACGCAGCTGCGAGTTCGCCTTCCTGCTCATCGCCAGTTAAGCAAGCACCCTCTTCCTCTGCTTCATCATCTTCTGAGGGCTCTCTGGGAGGGATTATTTCGGGAGACTCTTCCGTGAACCTCACAGATACCCCGTTCTTCTTCGGTGGGCTACTGCTACTTTCAACAGGACGTGGTGGTGGGGTAAGTGCTGGTCGATGAGCGTGCAATTCCAGACTGGAAGCCTCCAACGCAACCTTGGCATTCGAGACAGCCAGCTTTCTCGAGTCATCCAGCTTAGTCAAGATCGTTTCTGCTATCTCCTCCTTGCCGACATTGAAGTGCAACTTCATTGGATTACTACCCCCCATATCGATGAGAATGTGCTTGTGCCTTTCAATTGTGAAATCCTCGACATCGGCAGTGTCCCATTTCTGCATGGGTGTCTAGAAAAGATGTAAAGAGATAGCCAATGGCTAAGAACTGGGGCATACCTTGTCCGATTCGCTCGCGAAAAATATCGACCCATCCCCAATACCAAGAGTACCCTTCTTCTTCTTTCCCTTCTTGTCTACCTCAGAGACAGCCCATGTCCTGATGCTGTCAGCTTGTACTTTCACAGGAGTCTGGGCGACACGATCCGCTGGGTCCACGTATACACTGATAGGGCGGGCTGGGGGTTTCGGCTGTAACGCTAGTTGAGGAATGATCAATCATTCGCAAGAACGAACTAACCGATGGAGGAACAAGCTGGGGGCGAGGAGCTGGCTCTGGCTCTGGCTCTGGCTCTGGCTCTGGCTCCGGGTCCGGGTCTGGTACTTGTTCCTCTCCGCTGGACTTTGACAACAATGAATGAGCGTTTCCGGATACAAGGTGAAACCATACCTCTTCAACATAGTTCCCAGGGACAAAGCCGGCCTTACCGCCTTCTTTCCGACTTTGAACAAGGATCCATTCGTCCTCGCGATCGAAGACCATGAGGATGTCATCTTCTCTGATAGAGAGCTCTCCCGGGGCCGCCGCATCGTAATCGTATAGTGCCTTTGCAATAAATGTATGCTCCGCCTGCATAGCCGCTCCATTTAAGTACTATGCTATGAAAGGCTTGAAGGAACTCACCTGTTCTACGTATGCTGCGGGAACTAGCCCAGAGGGGCTGTCTTCGTCTTGTGAATCACCTCTGATCTTCACCTTCCACCAGCTAATTCGATACGATGGTCAATTATAGCGAGCAAGGTGAGCCAAATCGAACTCAACTCGTCGTCGGTCTTCTCAAGGAGAAAAACAATCTGGTCCTCCTTGATTGCAACTTCGTCTTCGGATTGCGGTTCATAGTCATAGGAAGCCTTGAGAACCGCGAGATACTCCTCGCCTGGCTGGGTCATCGACACTCGACGGGGCTAACTCAAGGTTGCCAGCAACGTGGGACTAGTACGAAGAGTAAGACGGAGGTCGGAAACGATACGATAATGCTGATCACCGTTAATTATGGGAGTTGGAAGGTAAGTTAATGGAAGGTCTTAGTGTTCAAGTTATGACACGAACGTGGCAAGCCAACAGCAATCTTGAAGCAAGTGCAAGTCAAGTTGCATGCGGTGGTCACCGGTATCGCTGTCACGCACGTGACCCCTCGGAAAACACATTCGGCATACCCTACGTACAAAGTTACAAGACAACAACCAGATACAGGTTATCCATTTCACGAATGGGGCCGACGGTCCTCAGCGACCCATTTCGACTCTCCCCGTGGAGTGCTGCACGCGGAGCATGCCAGGTGGTTCGGTTCATTGGTACTGGCGACCGGGGAGTTGGCATTCTGTCCCGGAAAAAAAAAAGCGCTCACAGTGTACAGACTATACAATCCCACGAGTCCTCTCGTCTCGTTGCCTCCATGACGGCGGGTGTGATATGGGAGGTGAGGATGAGTTTTGATTGCGACGTTTTCCGTTTCTTGTTCGGTCGTGTAGACGTTCCGTCACCCGGGGATGTCTTAACCCGACCAAGCCCGCCGGAAGCAGGACCACTCACTGCGCCAAATATGCTGGTAGCAGTAGAGTCGCGAGGATCCTCAGTGCCACAGGTATCTCGACACTCTCCAGAAGAGCCAATACTTGGTAATAAGAAGTCTTGTGCAGGGTCAAAAATCGTAGCCCTAAGCGCGTCCAAATCTTTTTCTTCAATGACCTCCAGCAGCGTACAACGACGGTCGTAATCTGTTTCAGGGTCTCGTTCCTCATCTTCTGACTCCGAGTCATCTCCAACGACCGATGGAAGATTCGAAGAGGACGTTTTGCCTTGGAGAGTTTGGATTCGTTGTTCAACGGCTAGTGCACGTTCTTCTCTTGCCCGTTTACTGCATAGTACCATGAATGTGGGAAAGACCTCAAAGAGAAATCATACCAACCTCCCAGCTTTCTTCCGGAAACCAATACCATGTGACTTACTCTCCCCTTCCAGGTCTTCGTTCAAAGGTTTCCCGATGGAGTTGAATGCGCTCGAGTTTACTCGTGATCCTGCTTTCCGCTTCTTGGATATCTGCGGGCCCTTGGTTTTGCGGGGCCGGCGCGAGACAGGCCGCGTTCTCGAGTGAGCACCACCACACTGATTTATTCAGTCTAAGCGGAACCAATGTATTTAGAGAATGAAACACCACCATATATTCGGGGAGCTCGCCCATCTCGATACCCTGCCCCGCGATTTTAGCGGAGTCAACTAGCCTGGTACCAGATGACCAGTAGCCTAAGACACGGTGGAGACAGTGGACGGTCAAGGCCTCGTAAGCGAAAGGAAGAAACAATATATTGTACCGTCTCCATAGTACCCCCTGCCTTGAAGGTCACGTACTTCCTGCCGAAGCCGACGCCAAAGAGCTTGGAACGCTGATCCATGGTTCGAGTGCTGCGAAGATGCTCTATTGTGATTCTCTTGTAATTGCAATATGACTGGTTGCCAACCTTAATGTGGGCCAACTAGCAGCAGGAGATCAGTAAAGAGATGCAATCACAGAAGCCAAGTTTGTCATGGAGTACCTCATGACACAGTGTACTCATCAACCAGTGAGTGGAGAGTAATGATCCCGTAGATGACCGCAGAACAAGTTCTTGTAATGTCGCATATTTGGTTCATTGACAGTTACATCCTAGGACAAAAGAGTGGAATTACCTATAGTCTCACCATGATTCCAGTTACGTCCTGCAAAGACGTTGTTGTACTCGTACTGGAGTCTGGTCAGACCGCCTAACCAGAACTCATCATCATCTCGGAGCTGATAATCGCACCTCTTCGAGACTATTCACAACAAATCCATGTGCTTTCATGATTGGTTTCACCTGAGCAGCGAGGGCGCGAAGAAGCTGACGAGCAGCCCCCTCGACTGTTGGGTTACCCATTGGTAGAACGGTGATGAAATTCACATGAGGATTTGGATTAGGCTCGCGCTCATTAACGCGTAGGTGGACCATTCGAGTATCGTCGGCTTCGTAGAGTCGTGGAGGTTGAGACGTTGGCGTTCAAGGAAAGTGTGACACAACGGTTGTGAATACAATACAACAGTTACTAATTACACTACTTACACACCTCTGGGTCAACTTATCGCAATGCTTGCACTTACCCCAGCAGTGATCCCATTACGTGCGGCGCTAGGAGCTAGAGCACTTGCCAGCAAGTCTCGACAGTTCCTCAAGCGTTCTCGCCGCGCTACGAACCATGAACTCTCCGAGTTTGGCACCGCAAGAGGGACACCAACGATTCCTTTCAACTGTGCCTCTTGAACCGCTTTCACTAACGTGTCAACCTCCGCCTCCGAATCAAGATCGTCTAGGTTTTCCGCCGCGTCGTCACCTTCTAACCGACTCGCCGTGGTAGGCATCTGGGTCTTCTTCGGCGCTTTCTTTGTTGCTGCTTTGTTAGGATCCATACCCGATGCAATTGCAGCCTCCATCGCGAGCCTTTTCTTCTCCGCCTTTTCTTTCTCTCTTTTTTCCTTCTTCTCTGCCTTGGTCTCCTTCTTCACCGGCTCAACCCAATTGGGATTATTGGCCCGATTCCATTCGAGATGCAGCTCATCATACGCTTTTGAACGTCCTTGTACCGCTCGCTTCGCTCCCATCGAGTGGGCTTTACAAGTGAGCGAGCGCGAGCATGGGAGGCCCTTATCATTGATGACACCACACTGCCTGTCATAGTCCACTGGGCCTTTAGTCCGCCCCTTCGTGATCTTTGTCTTCTTCTTGCTGGGTTCGGACGGGTCATCTCCTTCTTCCCCATCCACTCCGCGCTTCTTGCCTTTCTTCAACTCCGCTGTCGGATGGGATATGGGTTAATGCACGATAGCTCATGATAGACGAAGATTGGTTGATACCTTCACCGTCTGCTGACCTACTCTTGACTCCCTTCTTGCCCGATCGTACGTCGCCGCAATTTACTGGGGTCATAGCATAAACACAAGAAACTTTGTAGGCAGTGGGTCTATTGAACTCACTCGCATGGTCAGAAATGGCACTCCGTAGCACTGGCTTATCGCAGTCACTACAACGTACAACGCCAAGATCTGATCTCAGCGGCTCAACACCAAAGATCTTCATGTCGCGTGCAGAAAGCCATGATGTTGGCGGTGAGGGCAGCTCTGCCACCTGCGCTTCTGTGGGTGGTGGGCTATAACGCGGGGTAGTCAGTAAATCCCAGGAGAATGGTGATGGTGAATGACTAGGTCGTTTGAGTCTGAGCACCATGGTCGTTCCTGTCAAGGCAATGGTGCGGGACAGAGCCACGCGAAATCCGATTTACGTAAAGTTTGCTGTCTGTGTCAAGCAACCGCAACTCATGAAGCAACAATGCCTCTTGGTACGCGAGCTCTTTCAAGTTGGAGTTGCGCTCACAAGCGAAGATTGTATTGTATTAGCAGGTAATAATTGCATCTAAAGCGATCATCGGGAAAAGGACAGATTATTTCTAACGAATGACAAAACGTGAACATTGACGAGGTATTTAGATCGGAGGACGATGTTAATCAAGCCCTCGGAACCCAAAGATCGTAGAGCTGCTTATCTGCTGCATCAAAGCATGTGAGAAGCGCGGGGTCTGACCGTATGGTTATCTTGTGGGCGGCGAGGAATCCAGCGGATGAGTGAGCACGAACAGCGATGTTGTCCGCCTGATGGAAACTGGTGCTGACACCGGACTCAGATATCGTTGTCGAGGATGGAGAAGTAGTGACGTCCTAGAGAGTGATGGCATCGAACGAGTAGAAGAGACATGAATAAGATAGGCTTACTTGGGTCAAGTTGATGGAGCGATTCCTCAGGAGAGGTGTGGAGATCGGTGAGATGTTTGCTGAACACCGTGCAATGGTCAGGACGAGAACGTGGGGTGTGAGGGAGACGGACCTGTGGTACTTGACATGACGGTTTTGACTGAGCGTGCAATCGCGTCACACTGCACGTAACGCGTCTGTCACAACGCGCCATCAGCCAAGATCGTCCTTCTGACTTGCCACAATGAACATCTTCAGGAGTTGTAAGTTGCGATAAGCTGTCGGACACGACATCCATACTGATTCCAACAAAAAGTGATAGGCAAAGTTTGGCGTAAGCGCGAGCTCACGCTGATCATCCTCCACTTAACTCACACTGTGTCTACAGAGGATCCTAATGCTGCTGAGGTGGTCAAGATTGAATCGGGCCAACTTTATCTTGTCAGGCCAGGAAACGTGCGGTCTTCTAGGGAATGCATGTATGCTTTTGCGTCTCCAATCCGTTTCTCGCACCAGTCATATATTATAATATTCGCTTCGCAGCTACAACGAGGCAATTGCCACTATAAGACGGGTCCCTTCCCTCGAGCACAACTTCCAACTTGTTATCACCCGTGTATACGAGGAAGGTGACCAAGAATTACTGGAGGACGAAGACGAGAGTGCGACATATTATATCTCCGTTGAGCCTTACTTACCATATTCCAGCCGACGAAGAGAAAGTCTTCCTTATCAGCGAAGAGCTCGAGTTCCGACCTGGTCTGGGAGAAACTCCACAAGAGGCTTCCTTTGTGTGGCGTGACCTAGATGGCGATGTCGACGAACTTTACGAGTTTCTCATGACAGAAGAGACGAACGGGCCCACCCGCGCATTCTTCGAAACTTGCATGTACCGCGCTATGTATGAGCGCAAGTACAGAACAAGCGCTGATAACGTCCGAGACTCGGAACTTGAGCAGTTTATCTGGAAGTGAGTACCCTATCATGTTGCTGAAACACGATCCGTTCACGAGTATTTCTCTCCAGGCCTCCTGCACCCAAGAGTACTAGAGCAAAAGCCGCCAAAGTGAAAATTACCGTAACTCGAAAGGAGACGGACAACGTCCCAGCAACCATAGGAGATATTTCGGTTGCTAAACAACCCGTTGTTTCTACGCCGAAGAAGGCCACGGGTAAATCCAAACCTGTCCCACACGGTGCAGATTTACCAGAGATTGCCGAGGCTCAGGCCTATTTTTTCATTTGGGACTTGGAGGCTGATGGATTTGTGTCTGCGTATGACGAAGTCCTGCATGCAAAAATCGTTGAGCGCACTTCCGGTGACTACAATTACTGGGTTGCCGCAACGTGCGATGAGGGCGACCTGATAATGCACAAGATCGCTTCCGACATGAATCCTCGATGGTCTCAGCAGACGCACTCCCTCACTTGGAATTATAATCTTGGAGGAACTTACGGAAGCTGGGCGTTTCAGTTCACCTCTCCGGAGGGATATGAAAGATTCAAGGCAGCCTTTTCTAGAGCGGCATGGGAAACCCTACATCGGGTACCTTGGGCTAAAATTAAGGTAAGCTACCATTAGTATCAGTTGACAGCACATCCTAACCTTGCATCAGCCGGACGAACGAGCATATGTCATGAGTTCTAATTTTGAAGATGTGGTGATGCGTGATGCACAGGATGAAGAGGGAGATGAAGAGGAGGTTTTGTCCGAGCTTGATCCTGATGAAGGTGGTTCCTTTGCTCTCCGAAAGTAGCTCCGTGTTCCTGATTGTCACAGAGCAAAGCGACGAAGAGGAGGACGAAGAAGATACATCTTCCATTCCAAGGCTCTCGGGAGAGCGCAACTCGATGTTAACAGTTGGATATAAAGGCGACCGTTCATACGTTGTGCGGGGGAACAATATCGGCGTCTTCTCTCACACTGGTGATAACCAAGTGAAGTACTTTGCAACCATCAGTAAGATTTCAACCACCAAAGGGAAGGAATTCAAACCCCGAGAGGTAGTTTTATTCGAACGTATCGGGTAGGAATACACTGATCGGCGTGGAAGGTTATGCTACACGATCAAGACACGAAAATGGTCTTAATGAACCCTTCCGACGCTCACTCGTTGTACAACATGGACATCGAACGTGGAAAAGTTGTGGAGGAGTGGAAAGTCCACGAGGACGTTACGGTCGACCACATGGCGCCCGATAACAAATTTGCCCAAACGACGAGAGAGCAGACTCTTGTTGGTGCATCACACAACGCGCTCTTCCGCATCGACCCGCGTATGTCTGGAAACAAGATGGTCGATAGCCAGTATAAACAGTACGTCAGCAAGAACAAGTTTTCCGGCGTGACGACTACAGCCAGCGGTAAACTCGCTGTAGCAAGTGAGAAGGGTGACATTAGACTCTTTGATTGCATCGGCAAGAATGCGAAGACAGCATTACCACCTCTTGGAGATCCTATCATTGGTATTGATGTCACTGCCAACGGACGGTGGATAGTCGCAACAACGAAGAACTATTTGCTCCTGATCGATACTCTTATCGGCGAGGGGAGATATGCTGGCTCCCTTGGCTTCGATCGCAGTTTCCCTGCAGAGGCGAAGCCGATGCCACGACGTCTTACATTGCGTGCGGAACATGCTGCATACATGAATCACGAGATCAGTTTCTCCCCCGCTCGGTAGGTGCAATCTCGGACCAAGTCATGCGGTATACGAATCATGTTTCTTGCCAGGTTTAATCAAGGAGAAGGCCAAGAAGAGAATGCCATCGTCACCTCAACTGGCAAATATGTGATAGCTTGGGACTTTAAGAAGGTTAAGAAGGGGCAATTTGACAAGTATGAGATTAAGAAGTATGAGGATAATGTGGTTCAAGACAACTTCAAGTTTGGAGACGACAAAGAAATCGTAAGCGAAGCTGTCTCGCTGAGGGTGATTTCGTTCTCAACAGACATTTCAGATTGTTGCCTTGGAGAACAACGTGTTGGCGATCAACAAGAAAAATCTGAAGAGGCCGACCAGAACATCACTTGCTCCGATGAGCAGTTTGCAGAGCAAGTCGAGCATTGTGAATAGTCCTTATTAACTGCATGGTATGTAGACGGACCTTTATTGAGTCGAAAGGGGGAAGACGGAATACCCTGTGCACGCAGTATGCAGTATACAACAAATTTGCGGTCTCCTGTGTAGTAACTTATGTGCGTTAAATGAGAAAATAAATCTTCAACTCTTCTCCAGCTGTGGGCCTGGCTGAGAGCTAGGAGCCCGATCCCTGGCATCTACATACCTCCATATTCCGAGATGCCACATGACCCTGGGTATCATCAAACTAAACCCCAAAACTACCGTCGCCCATAGCATTGGACTCCACTCCGCAACATCCCACCTGTCATCACCCAATGCCCACAAGGTGACGTAGAGATGTATAACGTCCCCGATGAGAAGAGGGATCAGTAATGATCGGACGATCTTTTCCTGGAGTGCAGGCTGCGAAGCCAAATGGTTTCTAGCAGCGGTGAGGACGAAGATATTAAGGAGACCCATGAGGGCACAGACGTGGGCGAGTTGTATGATTGTTACGATGGAAGCCTTGGGCAGAACCGCGGGAGGGGGGCTGCCTGCTGGCCAGGGGGCCTGAGTGTTATGAGTCTGGGGGATTGTCGGTATCGATGAAAAGAAGGAATGAAAAGGGGGACGAGATTACCGATTCGGGATCACACAGGGTCCCAATGAAGCCGATGATGGTCAGGGCTGGCTCATAAAAGGCGAAGAGAGAGTAGTAGAAGTCGGGAACTGCAGAAGTCGGGGACTGCATCAGGCAAACAGCTGGCTGCCACTAAACAGACGCGGACTATCCCCGACTTTGATTGTGTACGTTTCACGTGAGACGGTCCTACTACCGGGGGGGACGAGCCGCAAAACCCGCCGTGAGCACAGCCAGGGTCGACCGGCCCTAAGCAAGTATATTACATTCGACTCCGCAAGTCTTTTTTCTTCATGTGGTCCATCTTAACCCAGGCGGACAGCAACGCCGTCTCTCACGCTGATCCACCAAATGGCGAGGACCCAGACCGAACAAGAGGGTTTTAATGCAAGCCCTGTTCATTCATCGTATGTGGGGTGATGCTTCGCGCCTATCGAACATAGTTCTAGTATAATCATGTCGAATACCTTTGTACCACTGTAATATCATGAGACACCGGATGTATTTACCTCTTTTGGAAGGTCATCGGCAGCGACCGTTCCTGACACCTTGCTCGCGTCGTCTCCTTGCCAGTGCTTTCGCGATGCTTTTGCTTCCCTATCTTAGGTGCGTGTCTTTTCAGCTTCACAATTATATCTTTCATCCCTCTCCCCATTCAGTTATGTCGCCGCTGTGGCCGCTTTCGTGTTCGTAACCCTTTCTCTCGGTTGGTCCAAAGCTCCCCTCGACAGTTTCTCGCCGGTCTGATCAAATTTAAGCTAGCGGATTGCTATACATCTCGGAATTAATTGAAGAACACTCTCGTCCTGCTAAGTTGATTGGCCAGAGAGGGACATATGTCTGTACAGTTTCCTCCCTGTGGAGCACTCCGTTCACACCTCATCTTCTAGGCTATCATTACTTTGCACGTCTTGCTTTATGTCACCGATTCTCTCCCCCTGTTCCAGACAATATTCTCAATCACCTGCCACATAGTGTATTTGCAGAACTTCTCGATCCATTGGCCCCTCATCTCGCTGTCTTCTGCTTCATTCATTGCTTCGTGTGCGATGGCTATCACCAATCACTTTCTGTGGTTCACTCACTTCTCTCGCCTTGCCCGCGAAGCGAGACAGAGCTACAGGCACCGTGGTTCGGTCTCTAACCCACCTGGTTTCACAGACATCGCAACCTTCTTTGGTATTTGTGTCTGGCTTGTCCCATTGTTCTTATTCTTGAGCTTGAGCGCTAACGACAACGCTCTTCCTACATCGTCGGGTACTTTTCTCGTTTCCGTGTTTTGGGCTCTCACTTATGGCACTATCAGGTAATTTCTTGGATCCGTCTTCCACCTCATCGTCGCCTGCTGGTGCTCAACGATCCAAATCCTCACTGTTCAAATCTATATTTTCCGTCATTTCCAAAGACAGAATTCTAGCCCCAGACAAGTCAGATGGGTTGATCACTCTCCCATCGCCAGCTTCAGCTTCCACTTATTCGTTCCCGTCACCTTCGACATCATCTCTGCACTCGCCTCTTCTTCCACCCCCACCGCGTAGCCCGAAAGTCTCAAGCCACATCTCTCAGCCTGAAGTTGATCCTATATCTTTTCAGCAAAGCCGGTTCCCTCGACGTTCACCAGAAGTCTTTAGAGGGGCGGCGGATGGTAACGCCATGCTTTCATCCAGACGAATTCCAAGCTCTGGATGTAACCGTTCTGTTGACGAATGAATTGCGCCTCTGCAGACAAGTTGTTCCAGGTCTTGCGTTACTCACGAGCATGTACATGAGGCTGCTTCATATACTAGTGCTACACATCGGGTAGACAAATGCTGCGGAAATCGAGATCTATCGATCATTGGCCACCTCGAAAAACAGTGCTGTGCATGGGTGCTGGGAAAGGAGTATATAGCGTGTTCATCCTTACTCGTTCGTGTGCGACCACGTATCGGATTAGCTGGTTCTGCAGCCTGGCGTGAACTTGATTACGAGTTCTAGCCCAGACCCAACTTGCTTCTTCGCACAGATGCATCTCTACCTTGGACATAACCCACGAACCCTCTACCTCTTGACAGACCCTCGTGGGGAGAGACTAGGACACCCACACAAGGCACTTGTATTTCGCGCGGCGGAAGCTAATGCGAGTCAAGTCGTGGTCGAATTTCTGCCTGGCGATGGAGTAAATCTTACTGGTACAATCAGGTTAACACATCGTATTGTGAGAGGATGTTTGGGACTCATTTCTGTAGAAAATGGCGCGTACACGCACCGTCGTATCGTTGGCATATACTCACCGTAAACCTAGACATATTCCTTGCGGTGGTCACTGCGGCTACTGAAGTAGGGAACACTCGTCCATCTCAATCACTTCCGGAGAAGGTTGCGAGGATCCATGAAGTCCGGTTCTATAGTCTGACATCGTCCTCCTGGGACGATTTTTCCTCTTCCCAAGACTCACTTGTCAATCCGGAGAACACGATGGACACGATGTCAAGCAGAGAGGCATATTTACAAGCCCTCAACTCGAATGGAGTCTTCGAACATCCATGTATGCCACTCACAAAGATCCTATCTTCTGGTTCTTTCTACTACGCCCTGGATCCAACGTGGGACCTGTCGACACGGCTCGCAGTACGGTTGTCTCGAGATGATCGCATCCAATATGACATCGGGGTCTTTGATGAACGATTCGTCTGGAACGAATACATTATCCGAAGTTTACTTGATTTTCGAGAGAAACTCGATCCACACGAACGCCAAGATCTTGATCGATGCCAATTCATTGTGCGCGATATCACCTGATGTTTTTTGGTGGCATATGAACCTCGGACATTTTAGGTTCCTGCCATACAGGGGTACGTAGGAGTGTCTACTATGGCCCTTCCAGCACCGCCTGTCAACGGCGCTCCTGTGATTGCCACATTGTCGCTAATATCACGCCTCGGGTGGAAGAGAGCAGGCACCCGCTTCAATACCCGAGGCGTCGATGACGACGGAAATACCGCAAATTTTGTAGAGGCGAGTGTTACAAACAATCCATTCATTTAGCCTGTCTCTAAGTAAGGGTCGCAGACTGAAATGATCTTGAGTACAGACCAGCACTCCGTGAGTTACACGCAAGTTCGAGGAAGTGTTCCATGTATGCTATTCCTCCACTTACTTTCGTTTTCATCTCACTTTCGAGTACAGTGTTTTGGGAACAACAGGGGATACAAACGTTCGGTCAACGCATTCAAATAACTCGTCCACAAGCATCACAACCCGCATTCGAGCGCCATTTCGCACATCTCATAGAAGCATACGAAGCAACACATGCAATTAATCTTCTTGGTACAAAGGAGAACGAAGCCACCCTGACAGCAGCATATGCAAAGCACCTATATCAGGCCAAAGGAATTTGGGATGACCAGCTCAGCATTACACATTATGACTTCCACAACGCAGTCAGAATCGGTGGTCATGATAGTATTGTAAGGGAGCTTGGGTAAGTTGCTTACCTCGTCGCTTGTTCACATTCTTATGATCCAAAGACATTTAAAAGATATCGCTGATCGTATGGATCGCTTCGGGTTCACGTTAACTGATGCCTCGACTGGTGAAATAATCACGGAACAACATGGAGTGTTTAGGACAAATTGTCTGGATTGGTACCGCAGATTCAAATATCATTTATTCGTTGTTGATTTCTTCTGATATAGCCTGGATCGGACCAATTTCGTCCAGGACATCCTTTCACGCAAAGCGATCGAGCAGTTCCTTGGCCTTGTCCATCGCGAATGGTTACAAGCCAACGCTCTCTGGACACACCACAGGGAACTCTGGGCAGAAAATGGTGACGCGCTATCGCGTATATATGCCGGTACTGGTGCTCTGAATACAAGCTTTACGCGGACTGGAAAACGGACACTAGCGGGTAGGCCTCCTTGGTTTATTGCTCTCAAAAAAAGACGGAATGGTTTCTTCCAAAGGTGTGCTCTCTGATGCAACGAAAAGCGTATCAAGAGCGTACATCAATAATTTCCAAGACAAGAACAAGCAGATCGCGATTGACATGTTCCTTGTAGGTTTTTTTTACCCTTTTTCTTTACTAGATATCTAAAGGTGTGACAGGGCAACCTCAACAGCCAGACACAAGTAAACATATTTGACCCTGTTCATGATATAGTCCGGAAGACACTAAACGAACGGTCGGTTACTCAGAAGTTGCGGGTTACTTCTGTTACTGAGCTCCAAACCTACAGATTGTCGGAATATTCCTCTACCCGTCCATGTAGCATATTCGTCGGCACCTGGAATGTGAATGGCAGGGTAAACGACAGAGTGCTATTCTCACTTCCGTTGACGTGAACATACAGTGTACAGCCTCCATCTGAAAGCTTGATTCCCTGGTTGTTCCCCCGAGATAGTGAGTCAAATTAACGACAGTTCAGGTTGATGGACTGATTTTGACTGCTTCGCTGGTGTAGACGTTCTCGAGTAAGCTTTCATATCAAGGATAAAACTTTTGCTGACGTTTAGTTCCATAGGCCAGATATCTTTGTTTTGGGTTTCCAAGAAATCGTACTCCTCACTGCTCAACAGATTATCCAGACTGACCCAGAAAAAAAGTACCTAACGTTCCTTGACTGACTCGACTCGTTGCTGACTGAAGACACGCAGGCGGGTATGGGAACATAAGATCATGGAAACAATTAATGACCGATCAAAGACCTCAGGAGAATACGTGCTACTGCGCAGCGAGCAGGTATTCACTTCCAAATTGCGTTTATTTAATCTGAGGTAATGTTCCCCTTACAGTTGGTCGGCACTGCTCTTTTTGTTATAGTTAAATCAGAGCTGACCTCTGTGATTCGCAATGTTGAAGGTGCTACTCGGAAGGTGGGTCGGGTCGTCTGCATTAGGATTGTGCGTTGACCCTTTGGTCAGACGGGTTTGCGAGGAATATCAGGAAACAAAGGGGGGATTGGCGTTCGACTGGACTACCACGACACCAGTTTTTGCTTTGTCACCGCCCATCTGGCCGCTGGACACTCTAATGCTGAAGAACGCAACGCTGATTTTTGGACAATTACAAAAGGACTGCACTTCCTCAAAGGGAAGACAATCGCAAGCCACGAGTACGTTCGTGAACGAGCGAAGTGCTATTTCCTCACGAAAGTTCCGTAGCAACATTATCTGGCTAGCTGACACCAACTATCGCATTGACCTTCCCAATGAAAGCGTCAGATCTCTTGTGACAGAGAGATATTATGATCCACTTGTCGGATCAGACCAGGTAGGCATCCCCTCCCCCCTCTTGGGGAATACTGAGAACGAAATGTATATATAGCTGAAATCAGCAATCGAGACTGGCGACGCTTTTCCAGGGTACGACGAAGGGCCATTGCTGTTCCCTCCCACATACAAGTATGACGTCGGGACAGACAACTATGACTCGAGCGAGAAAATGCGGATACCCGCTTGGACTGGTGTGTCGCCCTGGTCGCCTTCATCTTTATCCTGCTTCACCCGCGCCCCAGACAGAATTTTATTTCAAGGCGGCCTGGACTTGTCCGTGTATTCGCGAGCTGAGCTCCGAGGCTCTGATCACCGACCAGGTAATTTACTTGAAGTTTCTCCTCGCTACAGGGCCTTAGAGTGTCACTCTTTCAGTTTTCGCGCTATTTCGAACTGAAGTGCGGATTATCGACACGGTAAAACGCACTGCACTTTCTCGTTTGCTCCTCGAGACTACCTTGGCTACTGTTCCTGGTGAGATGCTCGAAGAAAAAATTGCAGCTCTTGCCTTGCCATCCGACAAGGACGATCGTAAGGCTTCTTAGTTCGAATCTGCCTCGGCCCTGAAGTACATATATAATAGTGCCCGCCCCGAGTTCAGATGATTTGCATTGGTGGGATAAACTTGGTGAGAGTCACTTTGACATTCGTGTTGAGCGGTTGGACTGAGAAGCTTATAGAAATCAACAAGGGGAGCTTGGTGATTTCTCCCCCATTGCTGGAGGCGACTCTTGCAAATCCCTTCGATTCACCAGGAGACTCACCCCTATCATCATGTCCGTCATCAGACGAGGAACTCTATTCACATGCGGCTGACCTTCCTATGCCTATAACCCCTGAGCCAGTAACGCGTAGGAGTGTTAATGTCTCTGGGCCTGTGAAATAGCTGAATAGAGACGTTTCCTTGGGAGAGGTGGAATTAAAATATGGAAACAGGCAATGCGGTACAAGCAAACGGCGTCAACGACCAGGGAGACCACTAAATAAGCCCCTGCTTCTTCAAATCCTCGTATGTCTTCTTGTTGTATACATTGCCCTCATCGTCCTCAAGCTCTTCCATCGTTTCCTGCTCGAATATTTCGTGCCTTCCTTCCCGTTTAAGCTTTTCTGCGACTAAGGGCAATTGTCGGTTTTGGTTGGCTGCAAGTGAGCTGCACAAAGAAAACAAACGCACGTGAGAGCGCATCCTCTATGCGAGTGATTTCGTGGAAATGCTTCGTGTTCGGTAATCCTAAAGCCCGCATGCCGAAAGCATGCCGGGATTCCTGTAAACGGTGATAAGTTGCATGATCCAGAAGAGTCGACCTTGGGCAAGTACCTGGAAGTGTCGGTCAAAGTTTTTCCTATTGCGGATTGAACCATGAGCAATTATCGGCTAGCACTAAACGATCCTCCGTACCTTCCCATGTACACGTGGTCAGAACATATCTCGCATCGGTATTCGACGCCGAGACCATGCAGCTTATACAGCCAGTATGGGATCGGCTTTCCATCCCAACCGAGGGGAAGTTTGAGTGGATTGTAAATCCTTTCCTCTTCCTCTTCCTCTTCACCTGCGCCATCTCCGTTATTCGTGGGAGCGACGGGAGGTTTTGATTGTTCAAGCAGTTCCTGCTCACGCTCGCGTGCGGTCAGAGAGAAGCGGCGTTCCACGTTGGATTTCGTTTCATTGATTGTGGGAGCGAGCAAGGCAAGTAGAGAGGCGGAAAGACTTGTGAAAAGCGCAGCATTTCGTAACCTAGACCGCCATAGACTTGCGTCATTGGGAAATGTCGTAGGAGATGCATGAATGCCGTTTGGATTTTGTGGCGGCTCGCTGGAGGTGGCTTGCTTAGCAATCGCCTTGACATGCTTTTTAGAGGTTAAGTGTGCTTCGTACACTGTTTGCTTGGAATAGCTTTTTTGACCTGTGATCAAGGGAATGAATGCACGCGTGACGCCAACGAAGAAGCATCTCACAAGCGGAGCACCATATGCCTCCTGCATCCTCCGAGGGCACACACTTGGCACTTTGATTTTCCCAGTCTGCGTCGAATTCGCCCACCTCCCATTTCATTTGAAATTCAGCTTCGTCCTCGCAGTGTTTTGAGTGTATGTCTATAAGTGGCTGCGTCCGCTTAAGAAAGGATAACAAGTAATCGTGCAAATTCCGAATATAGCTAAGACGAGCTGAGTATGGGGATTATACCTGACAACAAAGATACACGTACACCTCATATTCTTTGGAATTCCGAGTCTGCTTGGGAAGTTCGTTGTGCAGTGTGCCATTCTGAGTTGCTAGAAGAACATCCAAGTACTGCAAGTACGGCAGCCTCTTTGTGATGTTCCTCAAATTGTTGTAGGCGGTATGGTTCGCATACAAGTCGACGTATTTCCCATATGCTTCTTCTCCGGAGAATATCAACGATACAGCTGAACAGGTAATGAATAAAGCATCACAGGTAGCCATATGTTTAGGTACGCACGGTCCTCCTCCTCGAATTCCTCCTCTATGCCATCCTGATTCCCCTCCTCAAGAAGAGCAGCGAGCTCTGATTCAAAGGCTCCTGCTGCAACATCAGGATACTTATTGTAGTGGTCCTGAATCTTCACCAACCGCGCGTAGAACTCGGAGAGGTCACCTGGCTGAGCTGGCGCAGTAAGCGCGTCTATCTCAGCCTTGCGGGCGTCTTCGTCATCATACTGGGTTTTAAGTGAGGCCACGCGAGAAGAAATGCGACTCAGGACTTGAGCTGCTTTATGCTCCGTCTGTAACCTGACTTCATGGGTGAGCTGGTTTCGGGATAGGAGAGAGTAGAGCGCTAGCTCGTAGCGCTCGATTTCTTCGTGGGCCTGTCGTTGTGTTTCAATGATGGAGTCCATGATCTTTCATGTGAAGCGGAAGACCAAGTCCAGCTGGAGCATTGGGTGACTTTCAAACTCCGCCACCGCCATTAGTTTTCTCAACCCTACACAAAAAAGTTACCGAAAATGTCTGGCATCAACCCCGGAGACGAGGTGAAGTCGTCTTTTGAGGAAGTCTGGATGCAGTTTTGACATATTCATATTCTCAGAAACTTATATTCGAGTCGTCAGAAGCCGTCTCGGTGGTGTCAACTTTCGACGACCTTAGCTTGAAGGAGGACCTTCTTCGAGGAATCTATGCTTACAGTCTGTCTTCGCCTCAACTCTTCATCTTTAAACCTCATTCCCTTCTCCAGATTTTGAAAAGCCTTCTGCCATCCAGCAACGCGCCATATTACCCATCATTCAAGGGCGGGACGTAATTGCTCAAGCGCAGTCGGGAACCGGTAAAACTGCAACTTTCTCGATATCCATCCTCCAATCCATCGATGTTTCTGTGCGCGAAACCCAAGCACTTGTTCTCTCCCCGACAAGAGAACTTGCTACTCAAATTCAATCCGTCGTACTTGCTCTTGGTGACTATATGAATGTCCAATGTCACGCATGCATCGGAGGGACATCCATTGGCGAAGACATTCGAAAGCTGGAATACGGGCAACATGTGGTGTCGGGGACTCCAGGACGTGTTTTTGATATGATTCGCCGAAGGGCTCTTCGGACACGGAACATCAAGATGCTCGTCCTTGACGAAGCAGACGAGCTGCTAAATAAAGGATTCAAGGACCAAATATACGACGTCTACCGCTATCTTCCTCCAGCAACACAAGTCGTATTGCTGAGCGCTACGCTTCCCTACGATGTGCTGGAGATGACAACTAAATTCATGACGGATCCTATCCGAATCCTAGTAAAGCGTGACGAATTGACCCTCGAGGGGATCAAGCAGTTCTTCGTGGCTGTAGAAAAGGAGGACTGGAAATTCGATACGCTATGCGATTTGTACGACACACTCACCATCACTCAAGCCGTCATCTTCTGTAACACGCGACGAAAGGTTCGAGTCTGTGGCTAAAATACCATCAGTTGGGCTTATAATTTCAACAGGTTGATTGGTTAACGGAGAAGATGAGAGCCGCTAATTTCACTGTGTCTTCAATGCACGGTGAGATGGTGCAGAAAGAGAGAGACGCGATCATGGCGGAGTTCCGCGGGGGGACATCGTAAGTCATAGACCTCCGTGCTTGGAAACAATCTTACGAAAACTGTTGTCCGTTGTAGGCGCGTGCTTATTACGACTGACGTGTGGGCCCGAGGAATTGATGTCCAGCAGGTTTCACTCGTCATTAATTACGATCTCCCAGCGTAACCACTTTTGCTTTGACATTACTAGCATTTCTGACTGTGTCCTTCACAGGAATCGTGAGAACTACATACATCGAATTGGCCGTTCTGGGCGATTTGGTAGGAAAGGTGTTGCTATCAATGTACGTTGCATACCTCTCCTCTTCTTCGACTTCTCACGTAGGATTCCTTAGTTTGTGACGGTTGACGACGTACGCATCCTCCGTGATATCGGTAAGACCAATTTCTCTCGTTCTCCGGCCCTCGTAGTCATACCTCTCCTGCAGAACAATTTTACAGCACCCAGATTGTAAGTCATTCTACCATCATTACAATGAATCACTCCCTGAGCAGTACATATCCCAGGATGAAATGCCGGTCAATGCTGCGGAGCTTATTTAGAATGTATTTCGACTGGATAGCCTGTTCGACTGGCTCTCGTCTCTTTTGTCATGTACTCTTGATGTCCTTTTATCGTTGCGGTGTTGGTAGCTCTTATATTCCTGTCGTTCATCAAATTTGTCAAGCACCATTTTATTCTATATTCCTCGAAAATCAAAAGGACCAGGCGGGTTCGTCAAGCATAACCAAGCACTATGAAGTTTGTAGTTGGGCTGATTGTTTGATTCGATATACTTCGTCATAGTCTAAATGAACCCGTAGAACTCCGGAGTGCTTCAGCTTCAGGTCCGCTCTAGAGCAATCTAGAGCGGCCTTGATTCCGTTTTGTCCAACACTTAGGGTTCGTACGATTCCGAATAATCAACCGAGCCCGGTCCGCTTGGCCCTGGACCTGGTTCTCCCCTAGTGACCTAGGCACGATCATTGTCAACGGCGACTCGCGCATTCAATCGAAGGCACGTACACAGCCAATGATTGTACAATACGTTCATCATGACGCATAGGAAATTTCATATCAATATAGTTATTTTTGCCGAGTGTAGCAAATCATTGCCAAATGCTAATATGCATTATGAGCGTATCGGTTGTTATGAAACTTGGCTACATAGTTCCCGACTCGGACCGCTGATAGGCGAGGCATGAGTCGGACCGGTCACAGGCGGACTATCATTTAGAATTGACCATAAAAGAAAGCATAGAAAGGGAAGCAAAGAGTGTTGTCGTAATTTATCCAGGAGGTCGCCGAGGGTTTCGATCCTCACTGCCTTCGGATCCTGTTTCGCAACGTTCGCGCACGGAAGCAAGACTATGTGAAGCGAACGGGTAAATCATGCGGTCAGTGGAATGGGTTCACCCGTGGAGGCGTAATCGGAACTCCACGGAGCACCCTATGCATTCCCAACTAGGGAGGCAGCATGGCGGAGACTGGCAACATTACATATATTGCTCGGCTCGACACCCTCGGAGAGTGCGACCTCGGAATCGAGGACGCGCCAGACCTCCGTCCCTCCAGGTGGATTGTCCTCAAGTGAGAAGATGAGGGGTCTAGAATATCCTTGAATCAATTACCGACTGACTACAACACCCGACAGAGGTCGTTCTCCGGGATTCCCGGTTGATAAAAATCACTGGATCATGGTACAAGCCATTGACCTCAATTTGAGATCAACTGATCAAACTTTAACGAGGTTTTCACCCAAGGGTTAAATTCGCCAGAGAAAAGGCACTGACTTTCAGGGTGCCACGAGGTGATGTCCCTCGGCCACGGCTATGCTGTATACCCACGCGAATGCCCCTGCACGACATGAAATTGGAACCTATACGGATCCGGTAGCTAGGCTCTGGCTAGCGCACCTATGCTGGTCTACATCAGGAGGAGTGTTACCGCTTGATGCTCTTTCGTAGGCCTGTCCTCCAATCAGAGCCCTCAAAAGTCGATAAAAAGGGTCCTATGAGAATGTTTTTTTGCTGAAGACTGGTCAGGACTGGTCAGGATCATTTTTCGTTTCACTGATGCCGGCACTACGCTAGTGAGGAGACGGGACCGCAGTTGGTCATGATAGACACCCTGAAACGGCGACGAGGATCTGCATGGATCTGCATGTCCTTAGTACGCGGGTTTCACTGACACCCTCATAGTATAATTCCGAAACGTCAATCGGATCGGTAAACTGGGAGACCGGATCATAGTTGAGACAGCCTCGCAAGTGATGGTGCAGCGAAGCTTCAAGCACCACGAAATATTGATCGCAAAACTCCTTCGCAAGATGAAGTACACCCTGGTGAACTTGTTCATGGTAATCGTAGTCAAGGTTATCTCGGGAAGCTGATGCCCACTTTTAGGAGCAGCCGTGTGCAAGAAGTAAACATTTGTCACCGGGTCGCACACAAAAAAGTAGACTTCAACACAAATACCATGAGGTGCCCGTCCGCGTCACCCCCCATCAAAGAAAAAAAATAGATATACAGAGAGGCACTGTCAAAGGAATTGTTTCAATCACTTCACATACCCAAATACTTCTGTCTGGCCGGTGAGACTCATAGCTGGGAATGGGTGCAAGGGTGATACCTGTTTCAGCATTGCCCGCGTTGTAGAAGGAACCCATATCGTACGACCAGGGTCACTTTGTGGATGCATTATGGAAGTGTTGCCTTCTGACGAGTTTCGACACGGGCGCAACTTGCCGGCAACAGTATCCCATAGGCACGAGCGTTGGCCTACTGCTGCCATCGCGATCCGCTACTCCAGGTCGTGCGACCGTCTCTGAATTGGTTTTCTTATTGCCGGAGGACGGATGACGTGAACATACAGTCTTGCCTGCTATCCCCATGTCGGGCATATAGGCGATCTCGTGTAAACAGGTGAGAGAACCATGTCTCGAGGTATAAAAACGACGGACCTGCATGCTATCCTCTCATTCAGTGTTCGGTATGTGTTACTGGAGGAGGTGCGTAGTGCATTCAACTCGCGCTGCCAAGTCTCACGTCCTGTTCTCAATGTGAAGAGTGCGGAACACTTATAGAGGGTGAGTATACCTCGCATTCTCTATGAATAAAAAGCACACTTTCTAAGCCAACCATATCACAGGTGTGGCCATGTTGTAAACCTAGTAAGACATAATATTCCGGTTGTTCATTGTCACTCATCGCGGTTTTCAATAGCCAGAAGAAGAAGTAGGTCAGCCTATGCGCTATAGCGATGTGGCTAACGCCCTCTAGATTAAGTGCGATCTTCGTAACTGCAAGTTTAGTCCCAAGCACCCCCCAAAGTGTGCACCCCCGGAATGCACCAAAACATGTTGGCAATAGTAGGTGCTTTATCACCCTTATGTGCTGTCGAACTGACCTGTACCGTCCAAACCAAGCCACCAATACCCACAGCAATATGGTATGTGACCTGTTCGATTTCAGAACTTGTGGATGACTATTGTTCAATCTAGCGCCACAAATAGACAAGAAATGCCCACAGTGTAGTTGATTATCCAGGCGCTTTGACGTGGAGCAACTTGCTGCTCTCTAGAACTAACACGACGGACGTTGCACTCTCCATGGGATCTTTCCTTAGCATTCTGGAATTCAATGCATGGTTTCGGATAAAGAGGACGCTTATTATGCATAATAGATACAGTGGGATGTGATACGAATAGTGATCAACCGCAGTACTACCGAGCAACTACAGAGTATGAATGTGAGGTGCATCTAGTTAGTCATCTCCAATGTTGTGTTTTTTCTTGAGCTGCGCGAGCTCTTCTTCTCTCCGTGCCAAGTCAGCCTTCGCTGCTGCTGCATCTTGTTTGGCAGGCATATGGTAAAGAACGACAATGTACCGTTCTTGTAAATGGAACCCATTCAGGTGATCGAGTGCATTCTTTGCCTGCACAGATGGATCAGAGCAAACCGCTGATGGAGAAATTTGTTGCTCACGTCCATCACATCGTCAAATACGACAAACGCTGTACCCTTTGTTTTTGGTTCGTTTCCGATACGAATCTGCCTAATGCTCCCGTAGCGACCGAAGAGGTCATAAAGATCTTCGCCCGTGATCTGGTAGTTGAGGTTCTTGACAAAGAGAATGCGGTTAGCGCCGGGGGGAAGCTTTGACTAGGTGGCATGGCTGAGATGAGTGGTAAAACAATGGCTGAGAGACACGTACCGTCGGTCGGGGAGCAGCCATTGCCGTTGCAAGTTGATGGTTTCGTGAGGGCCTATTCCGAACCTTTCGATTACATAATTCGCACTGAGTTTGGGATTGGCGGAGTGGCCCACTGAGTGAGGACCAATCGAGGAGCGCCCGACTTATGCGTTACGAACTTTTCAACTGTATTTGACTTGTATGATGTATCATATACATGTACCCGACATCCGTCCAATCGTTCGTAGCTCATTTCGAATGCGCGCGCGCTAAGCGCTCAACAGTTGCGCATCCACTTGCCCCTCTTACACATACCACTGTACCAGCTTCTACATCTTCGGCATCGGGTACAATGCACTTGATATCCTCCTCACGAAGACATGGACATTCCGAGGGCCGAGCAACGCAAACTAGACTATCTGGACACAAATACAAAGAGCATGGAACTGCAGAAATGCATGAATATCTCATCAAACAGACTAATAATCCACACTGACCTGCCTCAGCATGCACAATCCATTGCGAGCCGTCATGCGGAGGTTGCTGTTGGCTTTGCTGTTGGCTCTGATGATTCCCAAATACGTGGTCGAAAAATCCAAATTGTGCAGTCACGACGGAAGATAGGGAGGCAAGTAGAATCGCATTAGAGGCGAGAAACCTCATTTTAACTTGATGGTCCAAATTTTCAGTCGTGGATAAACTTGATGTTACGCCACAACGCTTTGGATCAGGCATATTGCGTAATCACCTCGCACACGCGCTAAAGAGGCTGTCAGACTCGCGTTCTGTCCATCAAATAAGGTGAGCCCTCAATCAGTCAATTCTCCCCGAAGTTAGGCTGCAGGGGACAAGGTGATTTATCCAGGATCCTACGGTTACCGATATCGCTACCCCTACACCATGAAGTAAGTAGTCAGCCAAACTCATGCAGCATCACCCTCAGGACAAGGAGAAAAATACATAGCTGTGTGTCGTTTGATCACTACATTTAAATACACCTCAATATCATTTAGCTTGCAATTGTATCTTCCTATTGTCCATTGACATTGATATTAATGCTCGAGGTAGACTGGTTCCTCGTCGAGTGAAACCTGGATTTAACCCCAAAAGCAATTGGAACATTAGTAGCAAGTCAGGGCTGAGCGGCCGCAACATTCTCACGAGTCGAGCTACCCGAGCAGATATATCCTAAGGAAACATCGCAGTTGTATACACGATGCGAGTAGATTTTGGTACTTGTATCCAATTTAACATAAGATTACGGTCTCGTAGGAGACGGTACAAATCAATTAACAGCATATGATATCATGAACATACTCCGTAAATCCATCATAACACCCCCACACTCCCCAGGTTCGCTAGTGTTTCGTTTGCAACAACAACAATGCATGAATCTCCGGTAGCTGATACCCTTGACGATCCTTGTCGTCTTCCGAACGTTTTCTTTTCTTTCTTGAACGCGTTTGAGCTCGCCTACACGGGAAAGCTCTCACAGGCGGAAGGACCCACGATAAGTTATCGTAGAGCCTGGCGTGCAGAAAAAGGTGTTCGTTCGGGATGAACAACCTTACCCCTTTGCGGGGGAGTGCTGAGACACGAGGCGTCCGAACCGTTGAGACTAGACGAAAGACGTTTCTTCGAACAGAATTTCTTCGCCCTCCTCCTGAGTGGCACATTCTCTTTGTCCTCCTCGGATCTATCAACCTGAGCATTGCCATCAGATGGCAGGGGCACTCTTAGAACTGGGGAGCCCTGGCGATGTTCGCTGTCTCGAAAGATGTCAAAGCCAGGATAGTGCCTAGACTGCGGGTCGACGGATGATTCAATTACTGGCTTAGGATAAAGTTCGCGGGAAGGCGAACGCTGGTGCAACGACAAAGGAGACAAAGTTCCTTGGGAACTCCCATAATTCCGAGCGAGTCTAACATGGCATTTAAGTTAACGATGCAATAATCAGAGAGGGAGTTATACCCATTGCCGAGTCGCGACGGCCTGGTTGGGGTCACACTGTGCATGTTGGAGGGCACAAATGGCACAGGATGAAAGGGAGACGATGTGACAACATTGTTGGAGAGTGAGATGCCTTCTGCATCCAAGACACGGCGCTTAGCGGGGTTGAGAAGGGCGGTCCGCGACGGAGACAATGGACGTTTGTGCTTTCGTGGCGTTTTGCTTCCAGTAACGATGCCAAGTGCGAGAAATTGTTCCAATGGAAGGGCTTGTAGTGGCATACGACGACGTGTCTCCATGATGGTCGATGGTGGCGATTGTGTTAGTGTAAAGGGATTCAAGATGAAGATAGAGATCAGCGGGCCGCCGACATCACCCTGGCCTCGAGGCTGAACTGGTGAAACAACCAAAAATTGCCAGCGGTAGCCACAATAACGGCAAACAATGATTCGTCACGTGTCACACCAACTAATAATGACTCATGAGGGTAGTTGGCCAAAATAAACGTACTCAACGATTCATTCATCATGCGACGGGCATAACTACATCGAATACCCCAGTCCCCGTGAGGTTTGGTCGACCAATCACAATATTACCCGAGGGCGTCGAAAGGTCATCAAAGTCACCAAACAAAGCAGCTTCCGACAAGAAAGTGGCCGTGGTTTCATAGGACGCCTTGAGAAGTGGCGACGGATTCGTCGAAAGACCCTTTCGGTTGAAGGGCTTGTATCCACCATCAAAAGTCTACTATGGATCAACACCCTGTCCATAACCCGTAACTGTGTGCTTACCATGTAATCAGCAATCAACTCAAGATGTCTTATGTCGACATCTATCTTGTATGCACTAAATACCCCCCCAACCTCACGCAGGATGGCGGCGCGTGCCATCTCTACGCCATAGGTCTTCAGAATAGAATAAATATCGTTGGAGTAGATGGTGTCGTAATCGATAATACTGTCACCTGCTCCACCCGCAAATTGCCAGATGCCGCGGAAATTCGACCCATTGGTAGTAAGCTGTATTCCTAGATTTTAGAGTACTTCCCAACCAATAGCAGAACGACAAACCTGGACGGTCCCCTTCTCGTTTGCAAGTTTGAAACAATCCGCAATGCCAGGAATCTCACGGATGACAGTCTTACGGCAGGCGCGCTCTACGATCCCAACCAAGAGAAGTTTTGGGAAATCGGCAGGGAACTAGATCGCTGGTTAAACGACCATTTGTGGTGAGCCAACCAGAATACTCACTTCAAGCTTGAATGAACATCCCGATCCCGAAAATTTGAAGCTCGAAGCTTGATGGAAGCTGTCCACGAACTTGTCTGCTGTCGCTTTCACCTGTTCGCGAAGCGTGGCAGGACCCGGTGTCTTGTCGCCAGCCTCTTTACCGTCTGTCTCGTCCTCTCCTTCAGAGGCATACACAGCTTCTATCGCTGCGTCGTCAAACTCTTCTTCATTCCCCTCATCAGACTCGTAAGAAGCCTGTTCCTTTCTCTGGAGCGCACGCTTGGCGTCGTCGGCATCGGCGTCACCCTGTTCACTTTCCGCATCCCCGGCCTTCTCAGTAGACTCTCCTCCGCCGTCGGCATCTGCGTCAGTCTCTCCCACGACTGGGTCCTTCCTTGCCTTGCCTTTGCCGAGTTGTGTTATTTGGCTCCTAAGATCTGCATCGAGTTTCTTCATTTCTAGTTGTATCTCGCGTTTCAATGTCGAAGGAAAGCGAATCCCAAACACAGTAAGGATTTCAACCGCGTCGACGTCATATTCTTCAACATACTCCTCTTCCGGGTAGAAAGAGAGGTCGATGGAGAACTCCGTCCGACGCGTATCACCCTGAACGCTCAGACGTTCCTTAACGGTAACCTTGTCGATGATCTGTGAAAGAACGAGCTTGCTGGCTCTCTTGCAAAAGGTTGTTATATCAGCGTCTGAAACGCCAGGCACGACGTCCATGGTCATTGATGGGGTTTTAGGCTTTTGAGAGGCTGTCATCACTATCTCTCTGAGACGAGGGATCCCTAAAGTGACATTCGCAGCACCGTGGCCTTCAAAGTAGATGAGTAAAATCGTAGGTAATTAAGGATATCACTTGCCAGCGAAGTGGAATGTGTTCAAGGTCATCTGCGTCGAGGGTTCGCCAATTCTATAGCTGAGTGATAAGCATGTCACAACCTTAGCATGGAAGAGACCCACCCTTGAGATGCTAATAGGCCAACTGCTTCTCCAGGCTCAACGAGGCTTCTCAAATACTTGACGTTCATCAAAAGACGGAAGTATCGAGGTTTCATAAGATGTTGTCTGCGTTTGATCGTCTGCCTCTCTTCCGAGGCCTTAGACTTGATGGTCGGAGGGTTGGAGTCCAAATAGGCTTCAATGGACTCGGCAAACTTCTCTGAGGTACTTCCAAGATAGCGGGAAGGACTGAACAAGTCGAGAGCGGGAGCCATCTCCTCCCGCGGAGCTGCGGCGTATTTACTGGGACGTGCCCTGGACTGCTTCCGCACCTTCTTCATATAAGCCACTGCATCTTCGTCATTAATTGCGCCAGCGATGCTCTTCGGTTGATACAGGTTAAGAAGAGTGTTTTGGTTTTCCGCCACAAATTTGAACTGGAAGAGATGCTTCTGCTTCGTAACATCAAGACCGTCTCCGCCATATAGGAATTGGTAAACAGAAGAGTCGCTACCACGAACGGTGTTGTCGTAATGGATACGAATTCCCTCCAAGTGTTTTATGAGACACCGTTGCAGGTACCCTGAGCGAGACGTCTTCACGGCCGTGTCGATAAGACCCTCTCGACCAGCCATACAGTGGAAGTAAAATTCTTGTGGCTTGACACCGGTTAGGAATCGACTCGCTACGTATCCGCCAGCAATCGCCTTGGTTTCGAATGATTTGAATGATGGAAGTGTTTTGCCACTGACCATGACTGGCACGCGTCGACCCTCTAGCTCTTGTTGACCAAGGGCGCAAGATATCTGCTGGGCATTGACCGCGCTACCCTTGGCACCGGACTGTGTCATTGCCTGCATGTGGTTATGAGGAAACTTCCGCAGTAAGCCGGAGGGTATACAAGTATCAGCGATCGACTTCGTGAGCTTTGCCAGCTTGCTTTTGACGGTCACATCAAGGCCTGCCATTTTACTATCATCCCGGAGGACGTCTTCGAGGAGAGACGTAAGTGCAGCAGGAATATCCTCTTCTTCCACTTTAGACAATGAAGGGAAGTTTTCGATGGCGCCCTCCGTGCCGAGGCTAGCGTTCTTCAGCAAGATGTTGGTTCGGTTCCGGTCCCCATCGGGAGTCAACACCAGATCATCCATGCGACAAGTAAAGGCCCGGTGCTGCAAAAATTTCGTAAATAAACGGCTGAGGATACCAAGGAGTTGTCCCGCGACAGTTGCTCCATATAGCTCATGCACGGAATGCACGAGTCCGTAGTCTGTAGCACCAAAGGCTGATTTGTCGAGAATACCACGAAGTAGTTCACCATCAAGGATGACAATTTTATCTTCTGAAGACCCGTTTCCCCAGAGATTTCCCGGGACTTTAGAAGTGGACTCCAGGTTCAATCCCTCCGCGTTGTTAGGTGTGATGTTTAAGAGCACAGTGGAAATCTAATCAATGTAAGTAGATATAGAAAATGGCGTAAGAAACGACGTACTACTTGTTTCCCTGTCCAAAGGGGCTTCGGTACCCATACGGCAGGCGGAAGGGTCTTGAGACGATCGGTTGACGATTCGCCGCTTTCTGGTCGGAGGGCCCCGTAGAGAAGTTGGAAATACTCGTCTCTGGAGAAAAAGGTATCTTGACATGTCATCCACACTCCGGCAACGACGTGATCCTGTATTAAACCTCTAAGAGGCTTCCCCGATGTGGGTACTAGGTATTGGCTGTCTGTATTAGCAATGAATCTGGCCTCGGCTTGAGCTACCGGGTTCTCTGGAAAAAAATAGTGAAGAGTCAAAAGACAGCACAACCGGTTAACATACGAGGAAAGTGGATATTCATCTCTGAAAAATGTCAGCGGTTTAGGAGACAATCAATAGGACGCATTTACCATCACCGTCGAAGTCAGCTTGTAGGGGGTAGATCAACAAAAAAGAGTGCAATATGATCGTGAACGTAGACATACCATTATAGGAATTACTGCACAAAAAATTTAGTTGAAAGTCAAAAAGTAGTACAGAGGGGTACTAACCAGTTCGCGTAATGCATGCGTATTGTTTTCTCGCCTTGAAGAATGCGGGCTTTGTGGCACATCATGCTTGGCTTGTGTAGTGTTGGCTGTCGGTTCAAGATCAAGATATCTCCGTCTTGCAGATGACGATACACCTTTTTATTGATGGACGGAGTTTTTGTCGAAAGACCATTGCGTCCACCACCGTCTGCATCCTGTGGTGTGAAGAGCATATCAGCAATGGCTTGGCGTTGTTCCTTCGTCATTTTATCCTGATTTAAAGTGGCTCAGTCGATTTTAAACATGCCAGAAGGTGAGAATCACCAGTAATTGTAGGCGTCCATCTTCAAACTCCACCATGGAAGCACCAGGATGGTTTTTCGGCCCGTTTATAACCCATCGACGACATTGATGGACGTTCAATGGAGTGACGGGTTCTGGATATGTCAACTTCCTAGCAAAAACAGGTGGAATGCCGATCTCGTTTGGTTCAATATTGACATCAGGGGAGATGACCGAACGCGCCGCATAGTTAACACGTTTTCCCTATATTATCTTGCTGAGTCGGTATCAAGGTGTGGGAACTTCGTAAAACGGACCATCATGTGCTTTCGAAATAAGCCCTCCTTCTTTTCGAGACCTTGCTTTATGCCAGGAGGTGGTAGCTTTCCCTGTCGAAGTGGCTGCGGATTCTTGCTACTATCGAGGAAGCTGTTAACGTCAACTTGTAGCTGTATCAAGGATTCAAGAAGCGACCCCAACAAACGTCTGCGCGAAGCCTCATTCGCAGTCGAGGTTTTCACAGACGCAGCAACCAGGTCAGCATTCAAATCGCGTAAACGGTATGATGTGTTAAGAACTCTGGCTAGGAGCTCATTCTGAGGGTTCTCGAACAGAGTTTCACCCATTTTTGATGGGGGTCGAAATCGTGTTGGCGGTACCAACAACACGTCCATGAAGAATATGTCAGGAGAGGCTAATGATAGACCATGGCGCGAAAGAGGAGCAAAAGGTCCGTGTCGACCAAACAGAAGAGAGCAGATGACTGGGCAATTTTCGAACAGACGACGAAGGTGGGCACGACATTCCTCCGGGGACATGACCCTTTCGTTACGTCCGCGTGACGTTTTGACTTTTCCGCTGGCTGACTTGGGCAGCATCTCTTTTAGAGGCCCGGACGCCACTTCTGCTTCCTCTTCATCTGGGTAGGTCAAATCTCCTTCAGGTTCTGAGTCCGAGGAATCGTCGACCTCGTCAAGCAATTGATCGTCTATACTTGAACGATATCCCGCAGCCGCTTGTTGTTGCGCAAGGAGTACATTTGGGCGCCTGAGACCGACTGCCCTATGTCGGTTTTTGTGCTTCGTAGAGAGATCATATTCTATAATCTTGGTGAAACCCTCCCTGCGAAACGTGTATGCATATCTATTACACCAGCGTCAGGGGAGTGAAAGTCGTGTAAAAAAAATTGCTCACGCCCGACAATTCTGGCATGTTTTTGAGATGGTTATCCTTAGAAAATCCAGGATAACCTCCTTCCTCGCCTGATAGACAAGTTCATTCTTGTAATAATCGCGTTTACTGCTCGATGCACGAGAAAGATGGATAGCGACGTAGAGGTCAATGCGATTTTCGAATTCTTCCTCAGTTTCATCTTGGCTGTCTTCAGTAGCATCGGCGTTCCGCAACTGGATTTGAATATCGTCCACACCGTGGGCAGCCTCAAGGAGACCATGTTCCATCAATCGTAGTTTAGCGACGTACTTACACACCTAAATTCGAAACGGCCCCTTCAGCCTGAGTAGATGATGATGATAAGAAAACCGCTCCCACCACGGATCGAGGGGTCTTGAATCTATGACAGAACAGACAGGTTCCACGAAGGATGTTATACATGTTTGCCATGAACAGAGGATGGTAGACAGGAGAGGGTAGCTCGATGTGACCGTAATGTCCGGGACAAGTGAAATAGTTGAGACGACATGTCGCACAACTGTAGAGGGAGAATTGCTGTAAAGTTAAATCTGAGAGAGAGAGACAACCCACATGTCTTGCCGATCACTTGGCCCGAGAGCTGGATCGTACAGACCACCCACATTAGGTCTATTTAGGTCGTCGAGGAGGACTGGGTTCAGTATCTGTTTCACAGATATCCTACGGATGTCCTCCGTGGAAAGGAATGAGAATGATATACTCGAGACCGTCGAGGGTACCGAGAAAGCAACGTTCATGATGAATGAGTGAAAGCTTCGCTCTCTGCCCACAGACTACGCCAATAGCGAAATGCTCAAGCTCATTGGCTTGCTAACAGGAGGAATTGGCAGGTCGATAAACTTTTTGCTCGTACAATTATTATGGTCATTCTCCCAACGACATCACGTGACTCAGTCCAACATGGTATCCTCCATAGATGCATCTCAACTTAACGTTCCGCTGCGTTTCACCCCTCCCCTACTTTTCCCAGATTTTGTCTTCTGAGCCTCGCTCACCAATTCTGCAATCAACCTATTATATGTCTCTGAATCCTGCTGCAATGCATCGCGCGTTTGAAGAAGGTATGTCAGAAGCGAAGACGTATTCGTTGTTTCCAGGCGTAGGTCTGCGAGATATTTCTCCAACTTTGTCAATGGAAACAGGTTTAGTTGATCTGCGAAACGGGCATGATACACGTTTTGAATGCAAACGACGGATGCAACGGCCCACCTGTGTCGAGTTTCAAAAGGTCGTCTATTTTCTTTGCGTCCAGCTCTGGTTTAGGGCCAAGGCTTAGTTGCATCACCGTTGACGGTCCAGAACGTGCAGGCAATTGAGGCGTAATCGAACGCGTGCCTGCTCGAGAATTACTTCGGGACGGGGGTGTACTCCGGATTGTACCGTTTGCAGCTCCTGGAGGAGCAGACACGGGTCGAGTCGAAATGTGAAGAGGCGGAAGGGGCTTAGCGGTGGCTTGGGGAAGCATTTCATCCAGGTTGACGGGAAGTCCGAGGGCGATTAAGTGTTGTTGTCGTATACGAGACCGTACCCAACTGATTGGTTCCATAAGAGGGGGCGAATCGAGTAGTGAGGAATATAGCTCGCGGCTGCAAGGTATGAGCAGAATGAGACAGGCAAAAAAACATGCCGCGCACCTTGTTGCAGTAGTAAGTACCTGACCAATGCCCTCGACTTGTCTGATATCTTCGTCACTGGTCAAACTTGACAGTTTGTGTGGCCAGACTGGACCAAGGATTTCCTCGATCTGTAGACTCAAGTCCTGCGTGGAAGGCAGTGGATCTAGACGGAGGGACCTCCAGTTCAGCTGAGACAAGCCCGGTCCTTGTATTTCCTCGCTGAACGTTGTATCTTCCTCGAAAGTAAAATTAACATCAGGGCCCCCTACCTCACCAAAGTCACCGAAATCTGCAAAGTCATCGTCCTGCGCAAGAGATGGTGGTTTGGACTCTAATGGGGTGTGGAAGTCATCGAAATCATCGAGCTGGTTGTGAGATGCGGCAGAAGAAGAGGGTAATAATGGTGGAGGTGGAGGCGGAGACAACAGGGAGGGTGCTGGCGCAGGTACACCCCACACTGACGAATCGAAGCTGAAACCATCGTCCAAGGATTGCATCGCACCGGGTACCTGCTTTCTCGAGCGATGAATAAAGATAACGTATATGTCGTGTGGCAGGTAACGTTTACGAGGCGAACAACATCGGAGCTGTACAAGACTGCAAGTAACTAGGTATCATTCGCTTTGGCAGCCATTGGAACGTTGCCCGGCCAAATCCCTAACTTTCTGAGACCCCCATGCAGCCGAACACCCACTCATTCCTATTTTCACCACCAGAGAATATCTTACCTCTTACCTCTCGTCGTGTGCATCTGCGGCGGCTTTACGACATACTTCACCTCAGCATACAACGGGGTGATCTCCACCGCGCTCGCCGAGCATGGGCGATTCTCGCAAGATGTAAGGAAATTGACTGGAAAACTTCATGGATGCTCGCAATCGGGCTCCTGGATCGCTCTGGGTATGGAACAGAAAGTAACCAAACGAAGATCGACTACCTGCGGACGATGATGCTACATTTTTCGGAAGACGTTCGTACGCGCTGGAAACGCAACGCTCTGCCCTGCTGATTGCTTTTTCATTGTAGAGGGAACCAATCCTGTGTGAACTCGTCCACTTGTATGTCCTGGCCGGGAGACATAGAGAAGCCCTCGATGAGTTAGAATTGTTCGAGCTTCAAGTCCTTCACTGTGGGTCATTGCTGATATATCTTGACACTAGTTGTCTACCCTCGTTTCCTTACCGCGATAATGCCGTGCTTCATATCTACGCGGGGATATGTTCTGTCCTTACCTCTCAGCCTGGTTCCACAAGCGAGGGTGATGTACAATCGGTCGACAGCAAAATGCTTGACCGTGCTCAGATCTTTTTCGAACGTGCCAAGTCGCTCGATCCGGAAAACATCGTCGTGGATTCATTGCTAGGCATGGTGAGGGCGCTCTTCCGAGACGTGCTGTGACTTGGTGAGCTTATACAGCGAGAAGACCCAGAATCTCGCCCAGAATCCAACTGCCCTCCTGACCGAAGTCTCCGATGACGAGGCCGATTCGCGAGTCGGGGCAGAATCTGTCGGAGCTAAGAGACCGCGAACTTAAATTTGGCCTGTACACGATACTTGGAGTCTGCAACATCTACTACTAATAACACTATACGATGCGCTTCAGGCATCCGAGTCCGAGCCTAGATCGATGGTGGGTACCTCTTCGTGATCAGATTCGTCGACTAACATCGGCGCTACATGTACAACTAGCTCGGGTACGGGTCCTTTTTGGGAGATCAGCGGCAATGACCCAGCTGGTACGTCGGGCACTGCTGGTAATGGCGGTGCCGCAGGGAGAACAGATGAGGTAGCTACTTCTATTGGGGGATTACCATTGGCGCCATTTGTAGCTTGCGGATGCAGCTTAATGGGGGTCGGCAATGCTCGTTCTTGCGGTGGATTAAGGGATGTCTGCTGATCCGGAGCCAGGGAACTTTGGCTGACTAGTTCGGGGTGGTTTTGTAGCTCGGAAGTGATCGAGCGGTGATCCCCATCGCCGAAAGCCAGATCAAGTGATTGACGGGTTGCTGTTTCTTCTGCGCTTTCCTCTGCAGACGAGAGTGAGAGAGATTCCACGAGAGGTAATGTTCGGACGAATGGTGGTCGACGGGGATGTAATAGGAGGTCAACACGAGAATGAAGTTTGTCGCGCTTCGCTAAATTCTGTGCATGCCGTTCGTTCCGAAGCATCCGAATTAGGAAAGGGCTCACATACCTCAGAGGATAATGAGTGGAGGACAAGGCCGGTACCTCTGCTCATGGCATTCGAGATTCCTTGCGCACTTTCAACACACATATCGCGGACTTTGCTGATAACCCTTCCGTGGAAGCTAGGATCGAATGAAAGACTTGAAGGTGGTATCGAGGGAAGTGACAGCAGGATGGACAAAAGCACTCGATCCGCAAGGGAGCGGGTGGAAGGAACAAGCTCTGCGTTCAACATACATTGATTCACAACTGGCAAGATTAATGGGCAACCAAATATTTGAGCATACGTCAGAGCGCTTACCATCTAGAGCTGCAATCAATGTGTCACATTCATCGGTCGTCGCACAGACCGTGATATTGGTTGCTGAGAGCACATTGTCCACTTCATACTCTCGTCGCCTCTTTTTGTTTGCTCTCAACTGACTCGTGGGTCCTGAATTCGTCTCTGTACGTGGCTGATGGAGGTAAAGAGGAGATAAAATGGAGATGGTTGCTTTCAGGAGACGATTAATGCCAAGGGTAGCACCAACAACTGGGCAAGAGTAAAGTAGACGGAAGGCACACCAAAGGAATGAATTCCTCTGCGAGCTGCGATTTACATGAGTAATTGTAAAGATCTCCGGAAAGCATCATACGCACAGCTCAAGATTATTTTCAAGATGAGACGAAATGATCATGATCAGCCTCGATGCATGTGGGGCTAGCAGGTCCTGTGTGCTGAGAAACGGGGCTCTAATGGATGTATGCGCAAGACGAGATATTGAGCTTACGTTTGGGTCAAGTAAGAAAGTAAACGACAAGCCTGCATCCAAATTTGTGGCACCACTGTGGATTCAGCAATCCTTACGCGTGGGTCAATGTGTGTTGGTCCCTAAAGCAGCTTGAGTGCACTTCAAAGAGTTTTTCCTAAAACCAACCTCATCATCAAGAGTGCTTGTCAACAAACACCAGCAAAAGGCTGCAAGATGACCTATCGGCACTCTAACGGGGCGATGGACAGGTACTCTGCGGTGCTGATGAGATAATGGGGTGCGCATAGCCACAATTTTGAAGTACCTTAGCAGCGCACCAATTGCGCTTACTCCACATTTTAGCTTGTCGAAGTTGAGTGCAACTGTTGTCAAAGGATTACCGGTCGTTGCGTCGGCCTGCGAGAGAGGGTTAGGTGGTTTGCCATCGGATAGGCGTAAATGCCCTATGGCCTTATGGCTCAGTTGAGTACTTGTAGGGAATGTTGTTCGTAAAGTTAGCCAAGCAGACCAGGAAAACTGCAGGACCTCGTCCAAGCAATTCCGCCATAGATTTGTACCCCCAACTTTCCCTCCAAGGAAGTGTAAAACAGCGTAGAGATTAACGGTGGCATCCAGAAGGCCATCCGTCGTGTGATGCACGGAACCGCTGAATATTTGATTACACAGCGCGTATAATCTCTGGCTGAGTGCTTTATGCAGCGAAGGATATAGCGGTACTAATTGCGCCAGTGTTCGTATGGACAAGATCTGGGAAATGATGAGCACCTAGTTTCCATTAGGATGTATATGAGACTACCTTGATATCTCGGTCATTGTGCTTCTCTGCGATTGTTAGAAGCGCCGAGCTCACTTTGGGCACAATGGGGATCGCAACTTGTCTCTGAAACTCGAGGTTGTGTCCTGCGGCACAGAGTACCAGGCTCAAGTATCGCGTAGCCGCCCGTAGAATGGGGACAGGTTCAGGTTTCTGTGAACGGGCGATTGGCAGCGAATAAATGCCATGTGTACAATCGAACAAACCGACAAGGATGAAAACACAATTCCAACCCAAGACTGGGCATTGTCAATGAGCAGCGACTTTGACAAGCATGACATCCGGTACGCGATGCACACGGCGGCCCAACGTGCTGCAGGATCTTTTGAATGCATCAATGAGGTGACACGGGTTACCCATTTCTGCAGATGTGGGGATGGGGCAAGACAGGATGACGAAAGGTGGTCCAATATGTAGGAAAGGTGAGCGATGCTGGACGCATCCGTCACGAGAAACTGGAGTAGGGCCTGAAGTTGATTGGGTGCATCCATGAACTGGACGATTTTCTCGGGTGAATGGAGTAGCGGGCCGAGGCCTTTGGTTTTCAACACGTCAAAACAAAGTCGATGCCTACCTAATCTAAGTTAGTATTACTATGTCATTCCACTCGATGCAATAATGCAGCAACTCGACCGCACCGATCTTGACCCCGCGGTCGAAGGTCAACTTACCCTCGATGCATTCCAGGTTCGCGCTAATGTTCTTTTCCCACACCTCGCTCACTCTCACCCTCAGGGGAAGTTTGACGTCAAGGATTTCGTAGGATCGGTGTCTGAGAGGTTGATTACTCAGTCAAAGACCTCTTCTGGGCGTGCGTCTTGATCCCTCCAAGTCACCTCCACTGTGTGACGCGTTTCTCCGCAGCTTTCGACCCGAAACCCTTCATCCGCGCATTTGAAGCGGCTGTTGACCGCCTGATAGCGATCCGAAAGGATGTACAAACAAAGACAGAGCAGCTCGAAAAGAGCGTAAGAATATCAGAACGAGAGTACTCGAAGAAGATGGCTGAATTAAACAAAGGATTCGAAGTATGTGCTACTTTCTCATTTCCATTGCGTGAGCGACGCGCATTTGTTAGGGTGTCGGCTCGTCATTTTCGATGATGGAGAGTAAATTAAACGAGGTCGGGCGCACAGCAATTCGGATAGGTGCGTCTGCTGGCTCCTTAATGTAGGTCATCACACTGATGCTGAGTAGGTGAAAAGCTCGAGTCTGTTCACATCGAGCGACAGAGGGCGCAGGCAGCTCACGATCTGATCGACTACTATAACCAGTTCTCCCGTGGGGACACAGCACGTCTCGACGCTCTCAAGAAAGAAGGTAAA
This sequence comes from Boletus bicolor, assembly GCA_003316205.1. NCBI lineage: Eukaryota > Fungi > Basidiomycota > Agaricomycetes > Boletales > Boletaceae > Boletus > Boletus bicolor. Next base: position 89,907 of record QFEM01013590.1, read on the forward strand.
GGAGGCCGACGAGAAGTAGCCGTTATCCTCAGACGGTTGACGACCGTAGCCAAAGAAGTAGACCTTCCAATTGCGGAGAAGGTGTGTTCCCGATGAATTTTGCATCGCACGTCCTGGACTCTCAACTATCCTGAAGACAAGAGAGAACATAGACAATTATTGCGAGAAGTTCGAGAAAGATATGCTTTATCTTTTCGACAAATGTTACCGCAAGGGCGATCCGAGGATGATGCATGTTTGTCTGATTCTGATACGGTCAATTGTCAGTGCTGTTGGTCTCATTCCCATCTAACAGCACTGTGCTCAAACACTGCTGGATTTCAACGGCGGTACATCTTGTGTGCAAGTATACGTTAATCAACACGACTTTTTCATCAACAAGATACGGGAGCATGTAGTTCACAGCGATAATTTGTATGATCCTTCTTTTCTTTTCTTTTTTTTACTCGACCAAAATTGTGTTATAGGTGGAGTACAATCTCGAACCCAGACGAAAGCGCCCCTCGAGCCGAGTCAGGTCTAATCGAACTCTTTGGAGACATCAGAGCAACGGTAGCACAGGAATCCCAAATCGTGCAGGCAGTCTTCCCGAACCCTCCTCTCGTTATGCAGGTATTCCTGCAACGTGTCTTTGCTCAATCAGTCCGTCCTTCTGCATACCCCACGGCCGGCATTGAGCGTTCTGACACAATTCTATAGATTCAACAATACATCGAACAACTTCTGAATATGGGGAGTTCGATATCAGAGTTGGCATATCTACGAATACTGCAACTTATCCACGTCGAGACCTCTGCCTTGGTCGATGACCTGAAGAAACATGAGCTGCCCTCCCTGACTCCCAGCCGATCCTCGTCACTTGAGGCCGCCGAGTTCCGTAAATCGCTCACCAATACCCCTTCTGCTGCTCATGGCGCTACTACTACGACGGTCTCCGCAATGCTGGAAACAGCCATGGAGGAATTGTTCATGCCATATACTGAAGGGCAGAAATATATTGATCACGAGAGCAAAAGCCTGGCAGACCTCTATGCAAACCTTCTTAGTAATTTCACGCAATTTCATGTGAGTCTAGCGCTATCTTCTCACCCCCCCTACTGACTCGTATACTGCTCCAAGATGAAAATACAGAGAGAAAAGGGGAAGGCAACCATGTTTGATCGTATGGTAGATCGCTTGGGAGCCGCTGCTGCGAACACATCAACAATGGCAGCGTCTACCACTTCTGCACAGGCAGCGGCTGCTATCATGCGGTTCGGCAGTATGATGACTGATCGTGCTCACGAAAGGACTTCCGAGGAGCCGACACGCGAGGAGGATGGTCTCCTCGGCATTGACACGGCGGAGAAGATGTTGAAGTGGCATGCCGAGGCCGTTGGGCGATGTGTCGAGCTCAGTGGCCAAAGTGACGTGTTAGCATATTCCGACCACGTGTCAGACGAACCCCACGCTAACGCGTGCATTCGCAGGCCAAAGAATACCTTCACCTTACTCAAGGTATTAACTGAGGCGATTGCACCCTCTTATATCGAAGTTGCTGTTGAAACGTGAGTGTGAATATCATAAACAGTATGCCAACGCTCACCCGATCACACAAAGTGCACATGCCCGTATCGAGTTTGCTGATCCCAAGGCAGAACCAGGCTTCCAGGCTCTAAGTGTGATCCACACCGTTGACCTTGTATGCCATCTCTGGCAACACTATGTCAACGTAGCATTGTTCCCACTGGCGGCTACATCTGTGACGATCCGACGCGAAATGTCTGTCTTCAATAACCAGGCAGTCAGTCGTGTTGAAGGTGCTAGTAACAATCTACTGCAGCGACTCATTGAAAGTAAGTTCAACCAAGACTCTACCCCAAGTGGCTTTCCATAACGAGTCTTCTCAGCCATCGTTTCCTGGTTATCTCATCAACTCGGAAAACAAAAGAAAAATGATTTCAAGCCTCGTAATGATGACCAATCCTTTGCCCGGGTCAACACAGAACCATGTGTTGCTTGTTGCGAGATTTTGGAGAAGGTTCGGGATGCCGCGTTCCAAACGATGAGTGGCAAGAATCGTGAGGCCTTCCTCACGGAAATCGGCACCTCGTTCCACGGGTCAGTACACCCTCAGTGCCGTTTCCACTTGCAGAGCTAAATGGATGGATAGTCTCCTTTTAGACCACCTGCGCAAGTTCCCCGTCAGCGCGACAGGAGGGCTTATGCTTGCAAAGTGAGTCGATACAAGTAAAGATGTTATGCACTCGATTAACAACAGTATCCAACAGAGATCTCAAGTCGTATCAGGACAGTGTCGTGTCGTTCAACGTTCCTTCTCTCCTCGAACGTTACGAGTTCATCCGACAACTAGGCAATGTCTTCCTCGTTCGACCCGAAATCTTACGCTCCTACATTACCGAGAATTATCTCGGTCGCATTGACCCATCCCTCCTCAGGCCATATTTAGCACAGAGAAGTGACTGGGCCCAGTTCGAGAACCGTTTCGACGAGAGCTCGGAAATGGAGGATACCGTTACTGACGTCGCTACCAAGGGTCTCAAAGACCGCTTTAAGATAGCGCGCCTGAGCATGATGATGAAGGAATTAGAAGGCTTGAAGCTTGGAGATGGCATTGCTGCGACAATTCCAAGTGGAATTGCTCAAAATTTTACCGCCACCGGACGTGGCTAGGACACCTATTGTAGCAGTTATGTAGCTATGGCAGTGAGATACACACCAGGGCTATCCAAGCCTATTTATTCTCCTCGGAAGACGGGTGGTCGCTTTGCTTTGAACGCTTCGAGAGCTTCCGTACGATCTTTGCTAGTAAGGAGGGGTTCGTACGATGCTCTTTCAAAGTCAAGACCTGGGAAAGCCGTGAGCAATAGCTACGCGGGCACAGGGGAAAGAATGTTATTTCACCAGATTCCAGCGATAGGTCCACTGCACGCGAAAGGGCCTGCTTGGCTGCCCGGAGAGCCAACGGTGCTACAAAGATGACTGATATGTCCAGCATGCACGCAGTCGTCTTCGGGAAACCCACCGTTCTCGGCAATATCCTGCGCAAGTTGCAGCGCGCGATCATACCCAGAGGATGGGGAGGTGGAGATATAATCCACCACACCTGGACAGCGTCAGGAGGGGGTACGAAAATACTGTGGTGGAGCGTCGTACTCACCCCATTCGAGCGCCTCGACGGCGGTCAGCATGCGCGCAGTGAACACCAGGTCTTTGGCTTTGGACAAGCCTAGCAAGCGGACGGCCCGCTGTGTACCTCCCGCGCCGGGGATGATCCCAAGGCGTACTTCAGGTAGGCCGATCTTGGTCACGTCATGGCCTACGAGGCTTAGCGGCCCATCGCTAAACCTTGGTGGAGAAAATGCGTACCGGCAACGCGCAGGTCGCAAGCAAAACTGAGCTCGAGGCCACCGCCCAGTGCGGGACCGTCTATCGCAGCAATGGTCGGCATGGGCAAGGACTCGAGTTCCGACAACGCGGAACGGAGATCGACGAGGAATTTGTTGACCTGGGTGAGCGTCATGGTGCGTCGTTCGATGAGGTCGGCACCTGCACAGAAAGAGCCAGGAGTCGTGGAACGTATTATGAGAGCGCGAACACTGTGTATGAGATAGGTTTGCTGAATGTTATCGGTGTGGGGAGGACTGCTGCACACCTTTTGTCGAACTTGACGGTGTCCAAGCATTCGTGGAGCTCCTGGGCGAGATGGAGGACGCTGTGTTATGACGGGGTTCCCTGTGCACTCACCTGCAACATCCGCATAGAGATGGCATTCTTGCTTTGTGGTCTATTGAGGAAGAGACAGGCGATAGAAGGGTTAGATGGCACTGGCTGAAGGAATGCTTCGGCAGTGCCCTTTGTTGAAAATGAGCGGCGAATGGCCGTGCCAAGCAGACGGGAGGAGGAAGAGAGTAACCGGTGATAGAGCATCGTTGTGTGTAGCAAGTGTCTTGAATGAACTGCCAAGTTCAACTGAACTTTGTATCCCGTATTGACTTTACAGTTTAAGTAAACCTTATTCTGCCAGTTATTTGCCAAGGCCAACACGATCGCCGATCCGGGAGACGCAGTTTCAGTCGGCCGTAAGTGTTACAAACATATTCCAGGTGTAGATGAAGCTGAGGAGACATAAGCTCGTAAGCCGTGTGCTGATAGCGACTCTTGCACAGTTGTGAGCTCTTGTGATTCAGCGAGGTCAGATTAAACGAAACCAAGTCCCTGGTGATTGTCATTGAGACACAGAGCTTGCAACACCAGTCTACGTCACAAGAAACTCGTACATCTCATATCAACCTCCATCTCGAGCAAATCGATGAAAATCGAGAAAGTAATTACCAGGTATCCGTGCTTAAATATATGCCAAGTTAAATATCCATAAACAGGTCGGGGAACGATCATAATGGTAAGGAGACAAGATGAGAGCTTTTTCAAAAAGCTTAAAGGGCTTGCCCAGGAGACGGTGGGTTGTCGGTTGCAGTTCCCGAGTAGAAAGAATCGAGCGAATAACGGGTGCTTGCCCAGTGCTTGGGGACGGTTGATATCGACTTGACGGATGGGCGTAAAGAATTTGGGAGGGGGGTGTGAGTCGGGGGTACTGGGGAGGGGTCCAGCTCCACACCAGTAAACTCACGGGGATTGTGGATGTTGGTTTCGACACGAGGGGCTGGAGGGGGGTATGCAATGTCGTAGTCCTCCGGGGAGTAGACATGCTGCGCAGCATAGTCTTGCGTGTATGTTACAGGATAACCATATGAACCTGGTGGAGGATACCCTTGTGCGGAGAAAGCTTGGGGGTGGAGAGCATAAGCGTGGTCCGGATAGTACGTCACAGGAGGTGCGGCAAGAGGCATCGGGGATGAACCGTAGTGGACATGATCGGAGGTTGACTCGTCATCTGTGAATGCGACTTGTCTTATGGGAGGATCGTCGAATAGATCTGGAGACTTGTCGAGAAATTCGGTGTCCTGTTCATAAGATCGGGGATTGCGACGTCTTGCGATGAGCAAAGCGACTGCGATCACGCCAGCGATGGTAACGAGACCGACGACGGTGAATGTGCCTGCGACAGCACCGGTATTGGAAAAGAAGCTAAAATAGAACTTGATATTTGAAAATGGTGGAGGAAGATTTTTACATACCCTGAGGAAGAAGACTGCGTAACAGTCGAAGAGGGGGTGACGGGGCCAGAAGTAAGGAAAATTACAGATGAAGAGGTGTATGGGGTTGGTGCGCCAGCATCAGTAAATAAGTTTATGGGTGTGGAAGACGAAGATGGCTGTGATTGTGCAACGGCAACAGGTGCTGATGACGCAGATGAAGTAGATGTTACAACTGAGGTAGACGCTGCCGCTGCCGAAGGAGTAGCGGAACTGTAGAGGAGTATGAGCTAGTGAGTGGAGAACGATAGAGTGACCTACGAGGATGGATGAGCGACCGAGGACGGGGGGGAGGAAGCAGATGACGGGGTGGATGGATCGGGCGATGGAGTGGAGGAAGAGGTAAAGGTGGTGGACTGGACGGGTGCGGAAGGAGGATACGGGGAGGAGGAGGGGGAGAGGGGGAGGGGGAGGGAAGAGATGGGGAGAGAGGGGAGGAAGGAAAG